>CBVK0100154387.1:0-28252 GCA_900067695.1 Picea abies
TGTAGTGAATGTTGATGTTGGTTGACTTTATTGTAGCAGATGTAGTGAATGTTGACAATGTTGTGAAATCCATTTGTAGATTGAAACACATTTTGCAATTGGCCTATACAAAATTCTCTTTGTAAATTTTGGTCGACTTTACTGTAGTAGATGTGGTGAAATGTTGTGTGAATTCAATTTGTTTACCCAACACCACTCACCAATATTTTACAAGCTTTTATAATTCAGTGAAAAATTCATTTCACAGTTCCAGAGACAAAGTTGTTTCAGTCTAAATTAGATTTCTCTTGTACAAAATAAACTTCTCTTTGAGTTGTGTAATCTCAGGGTTTACTTGAGAAATCAGAGCCTAAATACCAGCAATTTCAGTCCTCACAAATCCCATGTTAAGATCTTCTCTGGCCCTCTTTGATGCATATTAGGATAATACTCCTTATTGCATGGATATTTGACTTCCATCTTGTTGTTCAAGCTTGTCTGATGGAAACTTTATACTCTGTAGAAATTCCATCCTTCACAACAAAACCACATTCTTCCTCTAATGCCATTGCAACCATTCACAAGGTTGTCTTTGGGTAACATTTCAAGACTGGCTAGGCTCCAAATACATGTCCTCAAGCTACAGGTTCTAATCTGTTGAAAATCATCATGACAACAAGGCTTGTATTGCTGGAAAGTATATCTCAATATGCTCATGCATTTTGAGGGGTAACAGGCTGGATGGCACTGAAAGAGAGTCTAGTTCAAGTTTTGTTGCACAACACTAGATTGTCAAATCGTTTGTTTTTTTTCATAAAGAAGAGATGGTGAAACATGCCTTTCGGAGTTGCAACATGGCCCATATTAGATCATGATTGAGTACTCTATGCTATTTTTGCACTGACATCAATCAAAGGAAGCATTTTATAGGGATAATTGGATGTTGAAACTTCATGGTAGTGAGACTTTGAATAACATTCAATTTATGGGTCTTTCATTCCTATGGAGGAGATGCAAGAAAACTTTATCAAGTATTAGAAATGGACATGGTCTACTACAAGACCTGCTTGTACACTCCTGAAGAGGGCTATCATAACTATAGTTGATACCTTCTAGATTTGAAATTTCTCCTTTAATGCTATCATATTGTTATTCATATACATGTAGTTGCAAATTGGGTTTGCATCCTGTAGTAAAATGCTGAAACTTTAGCATAGGAATGATGTGATATGCAAAATCATAGTCTATAAAAATTTTCATGCTTTTAGATTTCAACTCTTCTCTTTTCATTAGACACAAATCTGCTAACCCTCCTGATAGATATAAGGAACAATCAAAAAACAATTCAGGGACATAAAGCTCAAACTATTTGACATATATTTTATGAGTCAATAAAGCTCAAAAAATGTGGACTTTGCAGCCTTGGACTAGAATTGGAAATTTTTTTGCAACTTGTTCATTTTTAGGGGTGAAGTTAGTGGCCAACCTATAGCATGAACATGACAGAGTTGAAGTGGAGCAGAGACTATAGACCTAAACTATAATAGGTCAGAAAATACTACTGAAGAAAGATCTCTAGGCCAACATGATTCTTCAAACTTTTGCATGCTTTCTATTATAGTCCTTTTTCCAGCCTAGGCTTTCCTCATGAGAGGGTACATACATAAAAGTTTTGAATAAGTCTACCTCCCACCCACAACCCTCCTTGGATGAGCACTCCTTCAACTGAACTTCTTAAGATGTGGGTCTCATAAAGATGTGTGCTTCAACAAAAGGGGGAGAGCTGCTTCTATTTGGCTATAAATCCTCCTTAAAACCCTATATAGTTTCCCCTTACCTCCATTTATGCTAGGGAGTTTCACCTATTTAGCCCTTTAAACCTGTTGGAGATACCCCTTTTATCAAATCTACCAGGATTACATGTTACCTGCTGTGACTGATGGGTTTACTCAGGCATTATTTATCAAACTCTGTTTGAATATGCTGTCAAGGGATATCTGAAAATTTACCTCAACACTAATATAGATAACTTCCCTCAATATGATATGAATTGTTACAAATTACCCACTCAATATTTCTACATGCAGATATGAATTTTGAAGTGACAGAGGCTGTAAATATTCCAGTTATTGTTGCCAAAATGTGGTGAATTTACAAGCTACCTCTAACACTGCTATGATAGAAGTAAAGCATAATAGGGCTGATCTCAAATTTGATGTTTCTTGACTCACCTAATGCACTGCTGAAATCCCTATTCTTATGTCATCTTTTCACCATAAATATACAAGTCTTCTTTGTTGGGTAGATAATTGAGGTCACTCATTATGTCACTGGCTGCAAGTTGGAAAAGTCTTTAAACATATGCATCATGCCCCCCACTTTTTTTTAGATTCTAGCCTATAAAGAGATGGGAATGTCTCACAGTGATATGATTTCTATCCATGACTTTTCTGATGCCAAACAATCACAACAACTGGAGTCCTTTCAACTGGAATGTATGGTAGTGAACAAATCTGACAATATGCTAGGTTTTACTCCTCAAAACCGCATGGCATAACCTCCAGTATAAAGAATGTTTGAGTGAAAACCAGATCATTAATCAAGCTAGCAATAAGGAGATGAAGCTTAGTCATAACCATCCTGAGTGTATGAATCTGCTACAGGTAACAGTCCAGATAAAATTGACACATGGATGATGCCTTAGATGACAGGCTATACACATCTCCACCAAGAAATTGTTACAAGAAAAGAGGCTGCCAGGCACCTTGTATGTGGATGGGCTATTTGAATTTTGAATCATTGCCTGAATTTATTCTGCTTTAGGTTTGCATCTATAATATCATCTAATATTTTCCCTTTTGGTTATTCATGGTCCAGCTTCTCCATCTGTTTGTTCTTTATTCTTAGCCTACTCAAATTCCTTTCATGTTCAAAGCCATACAATTCTCTGCCTCCCATGTTTCCTTTGGGGAGACAGGGATAACAAAGAAGTTCCTAGAATCAAATACAAAATACATCATCAGCATAGCATATTCTGAAAAAAGACAACCACATCAGCTCTATCAAATGCACACTTCCAGTCACTGATATTTGTTCTACATTTGTCTAAAGCATAAAGCCTTAGACGCCTTCCTAATGTATTCTCATGAATGATCCATACTACAGGTACCATTCTAAAAGGGCTCTGCAAGGGGCTAGAAATTGTGGCTTTTTTGCTTCAAGAGAGTGCATATACCATCAAAATTTAACCAGTCAACTTGAAACTGTTGATGTGAATTATTTTGCAGTATATTGACAATAGTGTTCCCACTAATGTCTTGATCCATCAACCAAAGATGTGAAACCATGAAGAGAGAACCAAACCATGAAAATCAATCCAAGGAGAAAATTAATATATTCTACCAAGACACCATCCAATCAAGGGGAAGTGTCATCTCCAAGTCAAGCCAAAAAGTCCATGAAGAACATGATGTACAACTTCTACCAAAATTCCAACCTTTCGAAGGTTAGAATCATCATGCCACCCTGCAAATATCTTAATCATGTGATGAAAATGACATATGCAATCCTCATGCTATATGAGGGATAAAAGGTATCAGAGCCCAACTACAGCATTAAGAAAATATGGGCAGATATGGTGAAAATTCACTATTGGTGTGGCAAAGAAGTTCTGCAATTGTTCGACCAAATGGTAGAGGCAAGCATCAACCCAAATCATTGTTAATATTATGGTAGTTGCGGTAGGTATGCATATATGTGGTTTGATGTAGGGATATGTACTTAAATTCTTATGTATGATATCTTTAACAAAATTTGTTTTTGTGGTTAGCTCAGTCCAACATATTCCTTTTTCAGTGCAAATTTGTTGTTTGCATTCCTAGGTTTATTATGGCCAAATGTATAACATTGCACTTCCATTCAAATATCTAGTTCTTTTACTTTAATCTAAAGAGGAAATATTTCATGTCCTACAAATTCTCTCATATGACCCTTTAATAGAAGTAGAAGATATGTGAAAGTACATTAATATTGTCTTTTCTTATGTGGTTAGCTGAGTCTAACATGTTACTTTTTCAGTACAAATTGGTTGCTTGTGTTCCTAGGTTTTATTATGGCTAAATTTATAACATTGCACTTCAATCCAAATAACTAGTGCAAATACTATGGAAGTATGGATTTGAGGTTTCATCATATAACCATGTTGCCCAATTGTATGAAATTCAGACCTACAACCTCTGAAATTTTGGATAGTAACTTGTATGTATGATTACATGAGGCCATCTGAACTTTGAATTGCATTTATGGTACTATAGAATTTACCACCTAACAAGGATGTGTATAAATTTATAAAGAATGACTGGCATTTCATTATTCCATCCTTGTAATTATGAGTTTAATTTAACTCCATCTACAAGATTTAGGACTATGATTAGGGAATTTATGACTTATTGGTGCAAAAAATAATCTTATTGTATATTTTAATGAATGAGTTTGTTGGTCACTAGTCATTGCATGATACATACTTGGAGAGAAACTTGAGAATAAAAAATATCTTATAATTTTTATGCAATAGTATTTCCAACAAGACTTAGAGGCATTCGCCCTTGATGTTTGAAGATGATTATGTGATTGTTGTTACTGTACTTTCTAAACATGATGCAAGATACATTGCATATTTTTTGAAGAATGTGTAGTGAACTTTGTTGATGCTGGAACTTTTGGCCTTTGTAGTATTGGTTGTGGCACATATTGATGTTGAAGAAATTAGATATGTTATTTTTGAAATTGCAGTATTTAATATCCACCAAAACACAGTAAAATATCAAAACTTTGTAATTGCGGAGTTCATTTTTCTGGTTTGTTAGCATAGTAAAGGCTATCCTTTAGAAGCCAAAGAACTCTGCATTTTCTAATTAAATAAGATAGGTCTGGTACTTGTGAAATATCAACTTTATAAAAATATGACAGTAAAAGAATGTTATAGGGATAAGGTTTCACTGCAATTTCTACTAGTTCAACTTTCATTTTCTTGGAATACATATCCACAATAGGAGGCCCTTGAAAATCTTAATGAAGAAAGAAATCTAGGATACAAATTTCTAATTTGGCACTAAAGTTCATTGGAGATATGAACCCTTATGGGAGGATATGAAGAGGGTGAACAATCCCAGATGACCCAAACCTTGGTCAATAATAAAATAAGTAGCATGAAAAGGAGAAAAAGGATTCTCGATGGCTCAAGCCTCTCCTTGGTTCAGCAACAAAGAACAAGATGATCAGGAGCTCCAAAAGAAGCAAGGCAATATGGAATGGTAAAGAGGCTGCAGACATGACACTTCACAGTGCACCACCACTCTATTTCATATCTCAATAGATATTAATCATGATAATAATAATAATAATCTAATTTTAAGGTCATCAATGTTTGTGATTTAGTGGCTTATACCGAGGCTTTATCATCAATGTTTTTCAGACAAGTGAATTAAACAAGATTTACCACAATGTCCTCAATTTCTTATCAGATGGGATCATCATCGATCTTCTCCGATCTTCTTGTTCTAAAAATATCAAATACTCCAATGTCAGAGGAAAGAGGAATTATGCAATTTTTGCAAACTTTGTCCATTTCTCTTACTGCAAGAACACAATAGATTGTGTTCCTCATATAATGTAAATCAAAATTGTATTTTTCATTGGATAAACTGCAAGGGAAGGCTCTGTAGTATTATTTTCAACTTTCAAGTTCAACCATTTAGATCCTATTTTAGAATTTTGAGCTTTGGGTAGGTTCAAGTGATTTTTTTTGCCAATTTCTAGTTATGCATATAAAATTGTCTATTTGAAGTTTCTAGGAATGCATCAGGTTGTATCTTTGCATGTTCATGAATAAGCAATTTTTTCAGGTTTTTCCATTTCCAGTGTTCTTCAACATTAATTCAATGACTTCTATGAAGTCAATATGTAGGATCAAATCCCATTTGAAGATTCATCAAGTCTTGTTTGTTGTGGCCTCATGCTTATGCATAGGAAGGCTAGTTTGTTATTGTTGCCTTACCTTATTGTTTGCTTCGTATAGGTTGTATAAAATACAATCCATGGCATCTTTAATCATATAGGTTGTTGGATTTCAATGGTTCTATTTATTAGTTAGATTTTCAAGAGGTATGTTTGAGGATAGAGATGAGATTTAAGAATGATTTAGGCAATTCTCTCTATTTTTGCAATATGATTGTGTATTATTTTTCATTCTCCATCGTTACTTATGGTTTATTGTTGATTTACAACATGAATATATTCCTATATTATGTGAGAGGCACACAACATCAAATTTGAGCTCATATGAAGATTTACAAAAAATCAACTCCCTTGGCTTCTGAGGAGAAGCTTTAGCCAGTATGACTTTTGTGGCACATGTGACTGTTACAAAAATAACAGAAGGTCAAACACATGGATACAAGTAACCCTCATTACATTTCTCTTTAATGCTTTGTCTTATGTTATAGGTAACCTTAATTACAGTTCTCTTTAATGCTTTGGCTTATGTCTTTTTATGCTGTAAGGGATATTAATGTCTAGAAAATTACTAAATAATTTCTAGATATTTAATGAGGAAACCATCCCATTTGTTGTTGGGGACATTCATATTATTTCCACTATTCTTCATCTTCCTTCTGCATTATTGTATTTCAGAGTATCTTACAAGGAGGGAGTGATGGAGAAAGAGCCTCGCCCTTGTGCAGCAGTGAAAGGGACTCAGATAATGGTAACTATAGTAAGACTTGAGTGCATAGTATGATGTTGTTACCTTTTATTTCTCTCCTCGACGTGTCCTTTTATAGGCATGTTTCCTGAAAACAATTGTATTTTTCTATTTGTTGCTTGCTTACTTTTGAGTTTTTGAGGCTGGAATTTAGGTTGAGAATATTTTCTATAACATGGCTGCCCGTAGAAAATCATTCAAGAATTTAAGCGATGAATATGCACGCATTTTAGATGTTATCAGTCGGTATGCAATTCAAAAAATCAACATGAGATTTTCCTGTAAAAAGGTCAATTTTTTGCATTAGTTCAATTCTTTTTCTCCCATTGCTTGGTGTTTTTTTGTGTTTCTTGAATTTTTAGATGCACTCAGTAGGAAATTTCCTTTTAATTTTTTGTATCATGGTGACAACAGAGAATATATTCACACCACAGGTCTGGGTTGCATAACAGGCAATCAGATCATTTTATGGTCTAGTTGTTTCTCGTGAGCTTGTTGAAATAGAAGCTTCAGACAATGAGCCATCCCACTCTGTCTTTAAGATGTAAGGGTTTATTTCAAGGGAAAATGATAGTGCCAAGAAAACAACAATGGTGTTGTTTATAAATGATTAGAATGGATTAACTCTGGTATTGGGTGCGAACCTTTCCATATTTTATGATCTATATATATTTTGGAAATTAGAGTGTATAAATATTACACTATATTATTTTGTCAATATGTTTATATTATGAATTCTTTTATTGAATATAAAACACAATCATCTTTTAAATCATAGACTTTCTAACAAGTATCGTTGTGGAAGGGAAATGATGTTGTTCTAAAGTAGAAAGAAAATTCATTTTCAGAAAAGTGAGCACTTTTGTTTGTAGGAAAGAATTTGATGAAATATGTAATCAAGAGATGTAAGCTTTGCACTTTTTTTTGCAGTCTAGTTCGTATTATTAGGAAAATGAATCTGAAGCCTACTTTTTGTCACTAGAAATCTATAACTGGCATGATTGTACTTTTGAATTTTGACATTAAAAAAAAAAACTCCTGGCTAAGAAGTTGTCGATGCAGGGGTGTCTAATCCACCAAAGTTTCTGAAGACTTTCACCTGGCGCCAACTACAAATACAGGTACATGCACTAGCACAAGTGGTCCTTGAGTGGGAAAATGTCACTAGGGAGACTTAAGCCTTGCCAGGGACATTAACAACACCATGATTTGACCATTCAGGCAAGCCCATGTTGCCAATCTGATATTTAATTGATAAATATGAAATATTGAACATGGTCTTGACTCTTCCCCATAGAATTGGCCTTTTCTTGATCAAACCTAATATTGATCATGCCAACTCCTTATTGTTATGTTATTTAGATAATACAAGATAAGATAATTTTATTAATGTCCAACATTTGACAAAAAAGGTCAATGGGACTTAAAAGTTAAAAGTGCAATCAGTGATAGCAATTTTTATGGGTTCCCTAAACTATGCTGACAGCATAAAAAATAAATATAACATGAACTAAATATTATATCAAACAAGAGGAAGAGAAGAGAGTGAAAGAGATCATCTAGCAGTCTGTAAGACAAGATAAAGAGGACCAGGGTGAGGAGGAAGAAATATATGCGGTGGAGTCAAGCACTGAGAAGGATCAAATGCATTGTCTAATGATGTTTGGGGAGTACCTAGGGGTGAGAGGACTTGGTTGGATGATCTTGGGAGGCATTTGAGAAACATGAGTATACCTTTTATGTAAGAGAGTGACAACATGGAAAGAATCGAAACCCAGTTTCTTCCTTCATCAATAAAAGGAAGAGAACTTTGGAGCCCTAGTTTTAGACACCACATGTTATGGATTTGCATAGTTTCAAAATACCTTCAGCAAACAAACATATATTCTTACAAATTACCTCCCTCCCACGTATTCAACTAGATCAATAAATAGGTTGGAGCTTTAAATAAAGTAATAAAAAAAATTGTTTCAGCAGTTGAATCAACAATAGCTCATGCATGGTCACCAACAAATCTGATTTCTCTGGTTTTTCATCTACAAGTTCATGTCAATGGATATTTGCATCATTCTTGTATGCATTGAGTACAGAGCATGCTCTGTATATTGTTGCTTTTCCAATGATCACTTTACAGGCAATGCAATTTTGTTTTCTACAAAATTCAGCAGAGTAGTTCTGGTATGTCATAAACAAAATTATGGGAAAACTCAAGGCCAACATAATTTCACTTGGAGACAAGCCAAAACTATTGGTCAAAATCTTGCAAGTAGGGAGGCAACACTAAATAACGAGAAAGATATGCCATACATATAGTAAGGGCCAAAATTGCAAAAAGGTATTAGGGCTTGGATCACCTTATTCTTGTTGAATAGCCTCAACTGGAAGAGTTGTTATCCTCCAGTTCTTTCTTTTTAAGTATAACCACTTGCTCATGATCTTGCGCTTCTTGCAAAACTTAACACTAAATGTGAATTACATTTTAGCCTTCTTAGACAACTTCTTAGATTTCTCTTTGTACTTGTCTTTCTGTGAGGAAATTGTTGTAGTCTAGGTTTTCAAGGCAACATTCTGTTTCTTAAAAAATCTGTTGAGCACTCTATATTCCTTAAGCCTCTCTTTCCAAGAAACCACTTTATCTCTTTTAATTATGACCATGTTTTCATCCTTAGGATCATCGAGGAGATATATCCTTCTCCTTTTCCTGTTGGTGGATGCCTCTTATGTATCAAGTGCAATATGTTGCTTGCATTTCTTGAATCTCTTCTTATTTCCAAGAGGATTCTCAGGATCTTCTTCATAGGTGAACTCAGAACAAAAAAAAAATACCCCCATGTTTTCTTCCTTTTCTTTAGTTCTTCAATGATGAGTAATTTAATCAAAGCACAATGAAAAAATATGGTCTTAGCCTTAGTAGGATTGGATTTGACCTTGTTAGACATTTTTACTGGGCAGTGCCAAAGAAAATAGGGCATATTGAGTGGATGAGTACCTATGAAATGTTTCAGTAATATAATGTGATACAGGGAAGTTGAATTATACCTTCCCTCACAAGTTATATACCTTTGAATAAAAACCAGTAGTTCATTCCACTCCTTCCTTATGTAATCCCTTGGAACACTCTTCCCTAGTTTCCATCCTTGATGTCATGTAAGCCCTTGGAACAACCTTAACAAACAAAACCCTCGATTCTTGCAACATTGTCTAAAGGATGGACAAACTTGCTTCTTTTTCCAAATATTTTAAATGAGTATAATACAGTTTAATGAACACATTTCCATATTATTATATATGGGTTTTATACTTTATCAAAAAAAATTCCAATACTTTACAAGGTTATATAATTCCATGAAAAAATCGCCAAGATTTTCCAAGATTTTATAATTCAGTGAAATATTCGCCAAGATTTTACAAGATTATATAATTGACTAAAAGATTCACCAAAAAAATATATATACATATTATATAATTGATAAAATAGCCTTCATTTTTTCTTATGTATCATGGGGATTCTCCCATTTATTATATATAAAAATTTAGGGGGGGTTCTTAAAATCACCCCTGAAAAAGACGTGTGATTGTAGGTCGGAAATAGGGAGTTTCCCTGAGGTTCATCTCTTCCTTATAGCTACGGAAGAACATGCGCAAGGGGTGCGAGATTTATGTGATGCTTGCGTTAAATGAGACAGTAGTAGTGGAAGGTCTAGAACACCCTCCGGTGGTGAGAGAGTTTGCAGGAATCTTTCTAGAGGAGTTACCTGGGATGTCTCCAGAGAGGGAATTGGAGTTTACTATAGACCTAAAACTGGGGACTGACCCGATAGCTAGAATTCCTTATCGGATGTCGACCCCAGAGTTACAGGAGTGTAGAATGCACCTAAAAGAATTGTTGGACCTGGGACTGATACGTCCAAGTGTGTCACCGTGGGGTGCGCCTGTTATTTTCATACAGAAGAAGGATGGTTCATGGAGGCTCTGCATTGACTACCATCAATTGAACAAGGCAACGATCAAGAATCAATATCTGTTGTCAAGGATTGATGATCTGTTCGATCAAATGAAGGGTGCGAAAGTGCTCTCAAAGATCGATCTGCGATTAGGGTATCACCAGTTACATATGAAGGAGGATGCTTCCCCTAAGACTTCCTTTAAGACGAGGTTTGGACATTATGATTTTATTTTTTTACTGTTTGGACTGACAAACACCCCAAGGGTATTTATGAGTTTGATGAATGGGGTGTTCCGCGAGTACTTGGACAAGTTCGTCCAAGTATTCATCGATGATATTTTGATTTATTCTCAGACGACGGAGGAGCATGACAATAACTTGCGCTTGGTACTACAGTGTCTGGGAGAGCACAAATTGTATGGGAAGTTTTTCAAATGCTCATTTTATCAATCGAAGATTCACTACTTAGGGCATGTCATCTCTGACGAAGGTATCGCCGTGGATCCAACAAAGGTCGAGGCTATTATGGAATGTCTTGCACTGACGAATGTCCCAGAAGTGCCTAGCTTCATGGGTTTAGTAGGATACTATTGACGGTTCATCGAGGGATTTTCGAAGATAGAAAATCCAATCATAGAATTGCAGAAGAAGAAAAAGAAGTTTTTTTGGACCGAGAAATGCGCGGAAGCATTTCAGAGACTCAATGAGTTGTTGACAACAACACCGATACTACAGGTCCCTGACATGGACACAAACTTCTTGGTATGCACTGATGCATCCAAGAAAGGCTTAGGCAGAGTCTTGATGCAAGACGGACGAGTGACCTCTTACATCTCCAGGAAACTGAGAAGGCATGAGGAGAACTACCCAACACACGATTTGGAGTTGTTAGCCATCGTATACACCTTGAAGGTTTGGAGACACTACCTTGTTGGACAAAAATTTGAACTAAAGACAGACCACTGTGGACTACAACACATCTTTACGCAAAGCGACCTGAATGCGTGAAAACAATGTTGGTCGGAATTTCTTAACGAGTACGACTTCAAGATTACTTATATAAAAGGAATTGTGAATAGAGTGGTAGATGCATTGAGTCAGAGACCACACATATTTTTTAAGTTTCCTCTTCAAACAAATCTACGTGAAAAGATTCTAACTTTACGGGGTAATGATGACTGGTACAAGGAGGTCGAGGATTTTTATCGAACAGAACACAATGATGGTACCAATATTTGAAGGATTCACATTTGACGACGATGGATTATTGAGGTTTAAAAATCAAATTTACATACCATCGAACGAAGAGTCACGAAGCTTGATCCTAAGCGAGGCTCATAGAGTAGTATACATGGCTCACCCAGGAGTCATGAAGATGAGGGAATAACTTAAACCCTTATTCTTCTGGAAGGGGATGAAGGCAGACATAGTCAACTATGTGGCCAGATGTCTAGAATGTCAGCAGAAAAAGGCTGAACATAGACACCTAGTAGGATTACTACAACCACACGCTATTCTGGAATTGAAATGGGAGGTTATTTCAATGGATTTTATTGTTGGATTGCCACTGACGACAAGGAGGCATAAATCAATTTTCGTAGTAGTCGAGACTCTGACGAAGAGTGCTCACTTTATTCTTGTGCGTACAACGTATTAGGCACCTGAAATAACTAGATTTTTCATCAGTGAGATTGTGAGGCTACATGGTGTGCCTAGAAGGATTATATCTGATCGAGGATCGGTATTTACTACATGATTTTGGATGAGTTTCCAAGATGCCTTGAGAACCCAACTTAAATTTAGTACTATGTATCACTTAGAGACTGAAAAGCAGACTGAACGAACGAACTAGACCTTGGAAGACATGTTGTGCATGTATGTGATGAACCAATAGAAGCGTTGGAAATAATTATTTCCACTGGTAGAATTCACTTATAACAACAGTTACCAAAGTGCCATTAAGATGGCGCCTTTCAAGTTTCTTTATGAGCGACCATGTCGGATGCCTCGAGTTGGGATCGACTTGAGGATATGGTCCTGGTGGGACTAGAAGTGATCCAAGATATGGAATATTAAATGCAAACTAAGACAAAGGATCAAGGAAGAGCAGGATTGGCAATAGTGTTATGTCGATACGCTTTATGTCGAGCATAGTTACGATGTGTCGATCGAGTATTTATGAGGCTGAAACCGCATAAACGTTTTATCAATTTTGGAAGAAGGGGATAAACTATATCGTAGGTTCGTGGGATCCTATGAGAGTGTGTAAAGGAGAGATCCGTGGCCTAGTGACTAGCCTTGATGGATTCTTGAGGCGCATGCATGATGCCTTTCACATCTCTGTTTGAGACATTATGATTAGTCATCCTACACATGTTTTTACTTGAGCACATTGCGGGTGTCGGATGAGGGTGCACTCATGGATGAGTTGATCCACATCTTGGATCATCGCATTTGACAACTATGATGTCAAACAATAGAGCAGGTCAAGGTCTAGTGGAACAACTATAGTCCACACTCAGTGACCTGGGAGGACGCATATGATATGCACCAACATTTTCCATTTTTGTTTGATAGATAGATTTATGATACTATGATACATGTTATTTTGGCACTTATATACTTTGAAACTTTGGGACAAATTTTAGACCAAGAGGGGGTGTATGTAACATTCCTCTCTTGCTCGCCCTGAATGAACTTATTCTTTGAGAACACTTTCTTGCAAGTGATCTGGATTATTATACTATTAAACATTTGATCATGATTATGAGCCGTCGTGAATTGATGACATGTTATTATGCTGCATTGACATAGACAGGTGTTATTAAGTCAATTTTCCCGAGTGTGCAGAATTTTGGACCTCGTGGATGCAGAGGCATCGCTGGAACCCATTGGACTCCGGATCGAGTCGAGGAGTGAACTATTGGGGTTTGATCTTTTTATATGTGATATTAGTGCATCTGATTAGATGATATGATTATGGATATATTTCTGACATGATTCATTGATGATGCAGGCTGACGATAGCTTGCTGACTAGACTCACATGTGGAGTGGAGGGGTCACGCGGGACTACAAGAGATGTTGAGGGAGAGGTGTGGATAGCAGCCTTGCCACAACCTACTAGCACTCTTGTCGTGGCTCGAACTGTAGGTTAATGATTAACTAGTTCGAGAGGAACCACTATGCCATGAGGGTAGACTGCGACAGTCGCTCATGATGATTCTAAGGGGCGCGCAATAAGGCGGGGGCCTTATTCCTTAGAGGCCCTTAGTCTCCCACAAGATCACCTGGCGAAGTATTGACTCCAGGGGTTTTTGATGTCTACCAATTCAGTCAAGAGGCGAGTGGCACCCTTGGAGCACATAGTGTGTTTTGAAGGGCACGTCGCGCAAGAAAAATGGAAAGAGGCGAGTGGCACCCTTGGAGCATGTAGTGCGTCCTATAGGGCACGTCGCGCAAGAAAAATGGAAAGAGGTGAGTGACACCCTTGGAGCACTTAGTTCATCCTGAAGGGCATGTCATGTTGTTAAATAATAATTGGATGAACCTAGATGCCCCTAGGAAGAATAATGTGATACGAAAAATTTAAACATTTTTTCCCTAAATAAAATGTCGCTCCACCTCGAAATTTAAGATCTAGGTCTAGGTGAAACTTGCAGTAAAGGAAGAATATTTGTATAATAATAATAATAATAAATATATAATAATGATAATCATCATTAATATTGTGACAAGAAGGGGGTAAGCAACTAAAATGATTTATAAAAATCTTTTGGGATAAAATTTAAAAAGGGGGAAATAATTGTTTTACTATATTATGCTAATTAAAAATTCATTCATTAAAAAGAAAAAGGGAAAAGGGGTAACTTTCTTCAGTTACCTTTTTGAGTTTAAATGAAAAGGGGAAGGAGGGAATTCTAAAATAATTAGGAAACTAGGAAAAAGAAGGAAACATGAAAAGAAAGGGGAAACACAAGGAAAAATCAGAATGTCTAACTTAGTAAGGTATCTAGCATTAAAGAACCTTCTAAACTTAAACTGAACTAGTAAATTAATAATGGGGAAAGTCATTAAAACCTGTAAGGGAATTTGGGGACACCTAGGAGAGATTTTAGGAATGAATCTAGGTGGGTGAGGGAAATAAGGGTAATTAATTAATTAAAGAAATTTGTTTCGGAGGAATGAAGGGGATGGGTGACACATGTACGGGGAGTATTTTTATGAATTAATTTATTAAACAACAAATAAAATGAGATTTTGGAAAAGGAAGGGACTTCGAAACTCTATATAATGGAGGGAGGAAAACAATGATGGATCTCTTCTGTTTGTGTAACGTTACGCTGCAGAAATATATACTTGGCTAACTTAACTTGTGGGAGTTGGGATACCCAGCTCGGTAAGGAGTGGTAGCTCGGCCTTGTGAGGTGAGTTGGAAGCTAGTTGATTCTCTAGTTAGTGTGTGTGGCCCTTTTGCAGCTTGGGGGGCTAAGGGGGAAGAAGAGTACCCCTAGCGATGGTTGGGAGGTAACGATGAAGTCTCATCAGTCGACAGGCGGGATTTGCATGAAGCGCATGGGACATCAACTCAGAGCGGTAGATTGGGAAATGATACGCTTCCTTTATTTTTTCATGGTAGATTGTTAGTATGATTATGCTTTTAGTTCTTTATGTTTAATTGGGTAAGGAAAATGATTGTCTTAGCATTTTAGTTGATGACTAAAATTTTCCCCATAGCCTTTAGCTCGATGTTGTTTTCCCATGGCCCTCGATCCCTGCATGTCTTGATTGTCCTGTGGTTTTTTATTGTGATGATTGTGGTTTATCTTTGCCTTCGTGCCTAGTTCATCAATCCGCGCCTGAGAAGTTGGCCAAGAGTCTGATCTACGGTTGTCGCTTCGGCGTTAATAGACCTATGGATCTCAACAACCTGCTTTTCTGTGCGTGGATGAGGATCGAAGGAGGTTCTTTCCAGTCATCCGCCCTTGTTGAATTTTCCAGGTAGCATGCAGTCTTGCACCTTTTTATGTCGAGTAAATATTCCATTGTTATCGGTCCTAGTTCCATAATTATAACTCTGCGTTTGTATTGATGGATAAATATTAACCCTTTGTTTTATATTCTTGGATAAATTAAATATGCATTGTGTATCGATGGTCAATTTAGCTCTGCGTGGGATACCTCCCTTGCAGCATAACCCTGTGTGTTTTTTCATGGCCATTTCATTGTGTCCCTTTTTATTACCTCTGCACCTTAAATTTATGAAGACGATGTTATTCTATGACGTCCAATTCATTGACAACCTTCGCTTGAATGAGTTTTGTTGACAACTTGCGCGAGGGAATTAACCCATCTTAAAATTTAACCTGTTGCATTGAACCCTCACTCCTTCCATCAACTAGCAGCTAGACGCCAGCTTCCAAGAGTCTTAGAATGCCAATTTCCACTTTTGCATCCTTGTGATAGTTGTGATTTTCTTGACTTCTGCAACCAACCAATTTTTGTTTTTTTTATGGACTCCGAGACTGTAAATTTTGTTTTAGAATAAGAAACAATCCTCCAACTGTGACCATATCCTAAGAATCCTATGTAGACTCGTTGGCGTAGATTCTAACAATGATGACAATATTCTCCAGGTTCGTTGGCCTTCTCTGTTCACATTTTTGAGTGGATTGCATTTCTCGACAATGTTCTTTGCACTACAACACATTTTTTATTATAATTAGTGAGTAAGATCTGGTACAATCAATCGATTGCACAGACTATATTCTTCTTGTGTTGAATGTGTTTCATTGCAATTTATTTAGATAAGCAATTATGTATTTTTCTTGCGTTGTAATTATTGTTGCTTTTGCAAACCGCGACCTTGTGTGACACCATTCCACTGCATTTGGTAACCATGACCGTGCTGTAATACCAACTCCTTTGCATTATGGAATATCCTTTACTCAGACAAGGACATGGAATACCAATTCCTCCGCGACTGTAACTTGTAATTGTTGTATGCAATCGACAAACTATATGCTTGTTATGAAACCTATTACTGTGAATACGATCGACAGTGCGTCGATCATCATTTATTGATCTGAGCTACAAGATTTTAAGACTGTATTATTCCACTATTAGTGCTTGCGTTTTCGTTTCGTGTGCCTACGTTTTCGTTTTCGTGTTCCTGCGTGAGAGGAGGATATGTATTGGTGGGACGGGGATGGGGATTGAAGGCTAGTTTTATTTTTATTTTAGTAACCATCTGTTGTATTTACCTAGATCCATGATTGGATTCAATCAATTAGTAGGGTGAGTTGTTATTATGTGAGCATGGATTTATTCCTTCAAACCACAATTAAAAAATTCTCAAGAACGGTATCTTACATGCCTTGGGTATGGAAATACATTTGATCAAGGAACGTTATAATATTAAACTATATATTAGTACCTAAGCTTGATTAAGTGGGCCAAATGATGATTATTCGTTTCAAAATTCTCATAAAGAATTCAGAAAATTTGAGTCCAACAAACACAGCCGTTGTGGGAATTCTTACACCATTTCTAACACTCTAGATCTAAATATACGAAACCAACATGGAAATTATTTAAGTCGACAGTGATGCCTTGCTGTGAAATTTAATGTTTCATTTGAGTGACCTAGTTGTGGGGTCTAAGACATCAAGTGTTTTCACATCCACTTTAGTAAGGAACAGATGAAAATACCATGAGGGTGAATTCCCATGGAATAGGAGGATTAAGATCGATTTGGTCATGTTCGTGGTAGTTGATGTCTGTAAATTATTAATACAACTAACCAATAGCTTGGAAATCGCCGACTTTAATGACCTTGTCTTGTCCCAACAATTTCCTTTAATTTTATCGACAGCTTGTCTTCTTAGTTCGGTCAATATAGCTAGACGACAGGTTGAGATTTAATTTGTTCATAAGTGATATAATGGTAGCATTCTACATTAATATAGTTAATGTTGTTATTTAATGTTAATGGCTAGTAGATTGAGATTTGGATTAATTTAGAATTGCCGAGATGGATGGTAATAATGATTAAAATTGGATTGGCATACATCGACTTATTTGCATTTAGACTTGTTGATTTTTATGTTAAATTAGAATTGTAATTTATGGGCTAATTGAAATTGACTTACTATTAGATTAGTAACCGATGATAAATTAGATGGTCAACTTTGACAAATTTTAGATGTGATTAATGGTTGGGTTGTTGACGAAGTCGCGTATTGGCTTGAGTTATTCCTTGATTGTAGTCAAATTGACTCTGTTGCCCTGTTGAGTGGGGTATGGGTAAGTCTCTCTGTCAGTCATTTTGTCCTAGTGTGTCGGATTTATCTAGAGTCCTCGGTCCCGATAGGATGTGTTGTGCCAAGGTTAATGACGCATCTGTCACCTGCCGACGCCATGATTATTGAGGAGGCGATCATGGCACACCCTTTTGGATAGCGTCAATGAGAACCTGGCCAGAATCGATGCGTTCTGTGTGGGTCTCGTCAAGCGTTGTAAGTTACTTTTGGCGCAAGGGTGGAATGCCATCATGTGTTTGGTTCGCATGCCTTGAGGGTCTAGTCTTGTTCGTCAAGGTCATTGTGTTGGGAGGGGGATTTTGCCCCTTATTATTTATGCATGTCTTGTTTGCGTCAGGTGGGTAGTCATTCCTCCTTGTTGTAATACACATGTTTTTCCTAGTTTCCCTTGTGCTTGTGCACAGTGTCATAGTATCCTATTGCCTGGACTGCGTTCTTCCGTTCGTCATATGTGGTGTGGTTAAATTGTTGACGTCATCGCCTTCTTCTTTGAAAAAAAAAATTTGTCTTCTGCTTTGCTTGTAGTCGTAATGATGGTGACGTTACATGCTCCTAGTGATCCCAAAATTATGGTTGAATGGGAAAAGAAGGAAGAAAAGGCTAAAGATATTATTGGTTTGACATAGAATTTCATCTGATTGATTTGGAAAAATCATCTAAAGTAATTTGGGAGGAATTAAGTAAATTATTTGGGGAAAAGGCACTTAATGCAAAGTTTTCTTTAAAGTTGAAACTTTTTATCCTCTAAATGCATGATGAGACCCGTCTCTCTACTCATATAAACGAGTTAATGTCTCTCTTTAAGCAATTAGTTGACACAGGTATGGAAGTAGATACAAAAGATTCTAAAGAAACTCTATTGAATAATCTATCTTCTAAATATAGCAATGTTGTATTCACATTAAGTCAATTACCCTCACAATCATTGGAAGGAATGGTAGCATCATTATTATCTGAAGAAAAAATGACATATTCTGAAGACTCAGATATAGGTGGTTAGCATGAAATTGCACTATTTTCAAAAGGTAAGAGAAGAAGAACCAAGGGTTCAACAAAATGTTTCTACTGTCACAAGATTGGACATATAGCCTGGAATTGTAGAACTCGTGCTAGGGATCTTCTGAATGGCAAAGAAAATGAAAACATTGCCAACTTGGATGACTTATCAGAGTTAGAGAGTGATGAAGAACCGCGAGAGTCATCTCTCAAACTATTCTAGAAAAAGGAAAGGGGTGGTGTGTTTAAAGTTTTTTTTATGTGTGTTAATGTTTAAAGTTTTTAATGTAAGTATTTATGTAAAATAGGAACCCTTGTATCTTGATATAAGCTGGCATCGCCGGTTTCAAGAACAACTATTTTGATTAGAAGTCACCTTGTATACTTGAATGTTGAGGACATTCCGTATCCAAACTGCTCTTCTAGATACCGACGAATAACTGAAAGAAGAAATCCGACAGATGAAGGAATCTTCATAGAATGCATCAATAATTGACATCTTTTCTTATGGAAGCCCCAGTGAGCCGAGATTGTCAAAATTGTCAATCGTACAAGTGCATGAATGATGATCTGAAACATTTATACTTTAAATGAGTGGAAAGAAAACCTTGAAGACGAGGAAGAGAAAGAGCGCAATACGGAAGCATCTGAGTGGGTGTATGCATTGATAAGGATCATGCCAACGAAGTGTTGTAACATTTTTCGTTATGTAATTTGTGAAGTTTTGTAATGTGGGCATTAACAGGCGGTGTTAGAGTTAATGCCTAATTAATGCCACTACCAGAGTTCAGGGATTGGATTTGGTTAGCTGGAGGATGTTGAGATATTCTCTCAACCTCTCCCTCCAAGAGTGGAATAATTTGGATCTCACAACACTTATTTAAGTGTGATGTATCTCTGTTCATGGGGTGGAATACAAACTATTTATGTGTGTGTATTTCATGTCTCTCTGCTCTCATGAATTCTATTTTATATAACATCTTCTTTATTTATATACATATATAATAATAATAATAATAATAATAATAATAATCTATTTTTAAAATCACCACAAAATCATATATATGCTATTTTTTTTATAAATATTTCTTATTTTTATTATTATTTTAATGTGTTATATTACATTAATATCTCCACTAATAATAATGGTTTTCATTGGTTTTAATTATGAAATGTTAGATGATGATGGTTTTAATTACTAATTGGTATGATGATTATTAAGAAAGAATAAATAGCCTATTTATGATTCAAACTTGTTTATTCATAATTAAAACGAGGCAAGGACATGCCACTAATAAAGTGAAGACGCCTAAAATTTGACTTTAAGTAGAAATTTTTCTAAGACGTATGTGACAGGTTATTATAAATTTGGTATACCAAATTTGATACACATAAAAATGATCAAACCATTTTTTTGAATTTCAGGTTTAGATAATTTTTATAATTTTTATAAGCATAGTAATTAGTAAAGATAACTCCTCCATACTATAATGCACTTGGCCTCCACATAATCTTTGCAAAATATTAAGATAACGGTTTAGAGAACTTATTATAATTTTTATAAGTACAATAATTAGTAATGATAAATTTTCCATACTATAATGCACTTGCCTGCACATAATATTTTCAAAATGTGAAGATAACACTCCACTCTCTATGATCAAATGCCTTTACATGGCTTTTTTCCTAACTCTCTAATATTAAAGGATTCATGATTTGTTGTAACAACAAGCCCAATATTAGAAAACAAGTTCTATAACATCCATTACTTGTACCCACTTGACCTTGGGAAATAATTTCCATGGATTTTTGGGTGTTTTTCCAACAGCCAAGAAGGGAAATGATTACTTGTTTGTGGCATTTGATAGGTTCGACAAGATGTGCATTATTATTCCTTGTAAAAATACCATCAAAGGACAAGAAGTAGAAAACATGTTCTTCAAATATGTTTGGGTGCACGTTGGGATACCAAGGAGCATAATATTAGACATGGATAATAGATTTCTCAGTTCCTTTTGGACTACACTTTGGGAGAATATGGAGATAAATTTGAAGAGATCTACATCATTCCATCCACATATAGATGTGCAGACAGAACTAGTCAACATGACTTTGGTACAACTTTTGAGGGGTTACAATCATAAGTATCCAAATACCTACGATGAAAATTTGATCTACAATCAACACTCTTATAATAGAGAAATCCATACTTGTATTGGTAAGTCTCCTTTTGAAAATTTCTTTGGGTATTTTCCACCTTCTCCCTTGTATGATGTCTATGGAAAACAAGGAGGATTGAGCCTAGACATCCTAGGAGAAACACTAAAAGTGGATAAATCCATTGACAATATTAGGTAGATCCATTTCCAAGTACATGAGACATTGAATAAATCACTTGAAAGATCAATGATAGACACGACCATTAAAAACATAAGAAATCATTCAAAGTAGGAGACAATGTTTGGTTATAATTGAACAAGGAAAGAATATAGGGTCTTGGTAAGGATATCAAGGCTTTGTGATATGTCCCTTTTGAAGTATTGGAGAAGGTGGGTGATAATGACTACAAACTCGATCTACCCCCATATATGCACATTTACTCAGTAATGAATGTGGCGAATATGAAACTCTATGAGTCTTCCATGTTGGATCAATAAATTGAGGAGTAAGTCCTACCTAACATAGAGGGATTTGTACCAGAATATCATGCACAGTTAGAAGAAGATATAGTTTGTAGAATAATTCTAGAACTTACAGGTAGGGGAAACATGACCTTTGGCAGATTGGGTTGAGAGGACATCTTCCAGGTAAGGAAAAACGATACTCGAGGGAGAATGTAGAGGAAACATTTCCTCAACTCATTTAGAAAAATATTTTTGGGACAAAAATAATCCAAAACTAGAGAGGTCTGATTTGAATTGGATCGTTATATAATTTTTCATCTATCTTGGTACTTTCTAGGTGGAAAAATTAGAGGAATTGGATCGTATTTTTGTTATTTTCAAAAAATTGAGCAATATGTTAGTAATAATTAATCTAAGATCCAAGCAAATAAATTGCATAATCTAATATTTCAGAATATTACAAGATTTGTTGTGACAAGCTATTGCAATGGATATTATCCATGGTAGTTTACAAATAATTCAATAACCAAATTAATGACCTAATTTACTCTGGGATGGAATCATGCATTCAAAACACTCAAGCACAACACCTGCAGGTTCCATAACAACAAGAGAAGTTCATAGTTTTGTAGCAATGGGAACACAAAATGTAGTGGTTACAACTCAAAAATCCATAGCAATGGTTCCAAAAAAAATGGAACATGAAATATACTTGTTAGAACTCATGGATTTACAGAAATGGTTCCATAGCAATGGGAATTGGTAAGTGAAAATTTAGATCTACAACATTCTTAGCATATAGAATTATTTGTAGTAGCCTTCAATCCACAAGTTAGATATGAACTATACAAAATCTTCCTAATGCATAACAAAACTCAATAATATGTCAAGCATTGAATTAAAGAGTACATTTGGTAAAATGTACCATCTTTGGTAAGGAAAGGATCAATAATAATGGAAAAAGGATGCAAAAAAAAAGGAAAAACATGGTAAAATGATGATAAAATAGGGTTCCATCACCCCCCCCTCGTCCAAACTTATTACTCAATCTAAATTAGAGTCAACATATGCATACCGCTAATGAAGGTTTCTCAAATTATAGGAGGGATGGCCATCCTCATAGCCTAGATAATACCCTTGATTTATTTCAATCATCTACCAATATATGTTTTCTTCCTGTGGCCTCCATTTATAGAAATGTTGATATTTTGGTGCAAGGCAACAAATCAAAAGAAGATGAAACTTGAGCCCTATCCATGTAGTACCATACCACCTCAAGTAATATACATACCATTCTACTATGTTCATTGCTTCACTAAAATTAGGATAACTGAATGGCTCTCGTTGTCTTAGTTGCTCAGTTAAATATTCCCATCCATGTCCATAAGCCAACAAAGCTTCTAGATGTATGTTATTTATCTTGTATTCACAATATGAAATGACATATTCTTGATTTCCATTGATGAAATGTACTAACTGAGGTGCATTTACAATTGGTGGTGTACCCCAATAATTAACTATGTATTCTGGTTCTCATCCCTAACCCATAGGCTATCCTTCTACTAATTGTTCTCTATAAATTTTTATGCAATTCTCCATTTTAGTTGGTTGGTCATGAAAGAGGTGAAATCCCTCAATTGAACATCCCCCACAGGGTTTTTCCATTTCATGTCAAGAAATAACAAGATTGCATGCTAATATAAATCACAAAGAAGATTTTTATCTTCTTTATTGATTTTGGAAAATGATTTTAGAGAGGAATCACTAGTCCTAGAATCTCTTGGCTTACATTCATCCATTTCCCTAAGTTGAAACATCATGTGTATTTCTTGAAATAAAATTGCATACACAGGTGAAGATAACATGTAACTAAGTATTTCATGAGTCAAAATTTTCAATTACTTATTTTCTTTGTTTGACTTCTTCACTTCAACTTCTAATTCAAGAATTATCTATCTCTCTTATATCCATCTATCCCACTTTTCTATATCCATAACACAAAACTATTCCCATTCTTCCCTCATGGTATTGTTATCACAAGATTTTTACTTGTGCAAATCCCTCCACAAGATCTCAATCTTCTGTAACAATTGGAAGTTTCTACCACTGTCACCTAAGTAGATATTTCCCTCTTTTTAGTGATGGAGGAAGGTACAACACTAGGGATGCTTCCATGGTGATCTCAAGGGATCAAATAGCAGTATTAGTTTAGCCTACAACCCCCTATCTTGGCCACCTAAATGTTAGGCCTAGGTATAGGAGAGGTAAGGAATTAGGTAAAAAGGTAATTGGTTCACCCATGCAAGACAATAAACAATCCAAAGCATAATACAAACAATTACCAAGTTATATATCTCATAAACGACCTCTTAGACACTAGATAAGCAATAAACCCAATTTTTGTTGCAAATTACAACAGGAAAACAATGTATAACAACAATCAATATTTTGCAACAACAACATGAAAAAGTACTTTAAAGAAATGTAGCAATTTAACACATAAACCAAGCCTTCAACAAGTACACATAATATCCAATTGCTAGATCAGAATTTTGAGCATCTTAAGCCACTTTCCCAAGTAAACATGCAAACATTAAAGTAAACCCTAGTGGTTGTAGCAAAATTTTATAATAGCAACAACATATATCATTAGTTTGTTAGAGTTAGAGTTAGAGAAGTTAGTAAAATCACTTTGATAAAGATAATACTAGTTCTAAGTGCAATTTTACCTACAAGAAGACCGTTAGACTAATGTCATTGTCTTTTAGGGATTATCGAGTCAAGCATGCAACAACTTGGACATTGAAATAGATGATAAAGAAGAACGAGGTTTAAACCCTAAAGTGAAAAGATTCTTGGGCCTTATGACTCATCCTTCCAGAAAATGATCCCTAGGGTTAAAATCCTCTTGGGCCCTGGGTGATGTTTTCTCTCTTCAAGATAACCTAGGTAAAGGATCAAAGACTAGGATCAAAACCCTAAGGTGAAAATCCTCTTGGACCTTAGGTCCTTGAATCCTAGCAAGATAATTCTTTTACAAAACTTGGAGAAACAAAGCATATGAAGGAGAGAGACTTATGTCTTCTCCGTAAGGTTTCACCAAGACAAAGTAACATGTAACAAGATAGTAATTATCACCTTAACACATTAGCAATGACATAAAATTTCAGCAATTACTTAATCAATTCGTTAGGAAAAGAAAAACCCTAGTTGCAACAACACACCATCCAAGAAAACAAAAAAATCCACAAAGATCCTTCTTCAACAAGTGTGCATGAGATCCAAGAGACAAAAAAATAGTAAAGCGAAACTTTTCTATCTCTCCCACACAAGTGAGTAGTGAAAGTGATGATGAAAAATTAATGGAGTGCTAGCCTTATTTATAAGGGGAATATTAGTGCTCAAATAGTCCAAAAGGTCAAAATTCATTTCTACAAGTGGGATTGACCTCTCAATTTTCCTCATGTCAAAACAATAAAATAATGCCCTTCTTATAGGTCACACATGCGGTGACATCATGCTACAAGAGGGTGTGTGAGGGCCTTCCAAGACCATGTGTTATCATCTCATGGTGCAATCATGGTAGGAGGTGCATCTCCTCATCTATGGTCATGTCACATCATCAACGATACTCCAAGTGGTCATCAAGCCCCATCATCATCAAACCCTAAAATGTGATGTCATTATCAAAGGGAGGCCAATGTCCAAGGTGTAGGGTACATCATCCAAGGTGGGAAGGAGTGCATCTCATCTCTGCAAGGAATCCAAATGTTCAACTGTGCAATGTCCTCCATCCAATGAGAAATAATAGTTGGGTTACAATGCCAAACATGTGGGCTTCCAACCCATCTGTGTTCCACCATGACCCAATTTTTCAAAAGAAATACCATATATCCATCGTTGAATATATTGAAGATGTGAGAGCCATTGTCTGAATGTGTCAAGTCACTAGGTGAGTAACTTCTCTACATCACATGTGCCATATCCTGCAATGGAGGCATAACATCTTGGGTGAAATCCTGGGGCATCCCTCAAGAACCATGTCAGGGGCATCTATATCAAAAATATATATGAAATCAAGTAAACCCAATTTTCATAAGATACACTAGTCCTTAAATCATGAAAAGTAAGTTGTTACTTAAGATATAAGACACATGAACAACTTACATCAGTATCCCCTTCAAATTTCACACTAGCTCAGGAATTGATGTAAGTTGACAAGTTTGAATATGGGAGAACCTTCATCTAAACTTATTAGGTGTGCCACCGAAAACATTGAAAGAAAATACCCAAGTAGAGGAATATGTCTCGGGGGGAACATTGAAAGAAAATAACCCTTCAAGAGTAAGTGTGATAATGATATGGATCGGGATTACTTCATGGCTTGTGGTCTCATTGAGTCCATTTCTATGAGAACCTTTATGGAGGGTGCACTTTCTCTTGAGTTACCACTTTATAAGAACTATGTTTTTCCAAACCCCTTAATTGACCTTTTTATTTTTCCTCTTATCATATTTGCAAGTCCCCTTTTTAAGGTTTCAAGCTATAACATCACTACTTTGACACTCGAGAAAATGCAAAAGGGATAGAGCTCAAGTTTGAACTATATTTTGAGAGTCCTTTGCTATTATTTATTTATTTCTTTAGAATTATTCTTTTTCTTAGCAACTACAATCATCCTTTGGGCCTTCAACCCCTCTTCTCATGAGAGACTAGACTATGACCCATTATCAGCGTTTAGTACATTGTGATAGGCTACAAGATGGAAAGCGTGATGTATGGAAGGGAAGCAAAACGTTACCCTTTTGAGGCCCCCCCATTAGCATGCCTTTTCCATGGACAGTGACAACACAGGACTAGGGAACAAACATAACTTCTTGAGCTAATGATCCATTATCCAACTTGAACCAATGACCCTCATCCACATACGCAATATAAATTAAGCACAACACTTCACATGAAAGAAGGACTTATAACATACCTCAAGGTGGAGTTGACTTACCATCTCCCATGCACTATTTTGGTTGGATATGCTGATCTTGGATGATCTGAATTATAAGAGGCAATCTGAGGGGGGCTGATGAGTTTCTATCTGTAGACATGTTGATCATCATCATGGTTGGGATCACTATCTTGTGGTCCATGAGACATGATATCCTCTAGTTATCCCTAGGCATGGGGGGGTAACATGTACTAATGGTGTGTTGATATTCCTCCAGTAGAACCATACCTTTCTTAGAAGACTAAATGCTCCAAACTTCCATTTGGTAGCCTCTTCTCTTAATATGATTATTTAAAAAATAATGATAATTTCTTCTTCTTCTTTCTAAACCCCCATTGGTTGAACAATATGTTCAATGGCTATATGTTCTGTAGCATATACCTTAAGAAGATCTTCAACTCAAGGCTCACTAGTCCATTGCGTTTCCATAGGTTCAATAGTTGTTTCTATATCAACTGTTGTAGAAAGGGTTTCCTCAATAGTCATAATTGGATTAATGGAAATATTATGCACAAGATTAGTGGAAGATTAGATAATTTCATCAAGAATTTCTATAGAAATATTGGAGATATTCTTATCATTATGATCAAGAACACATTCAAATATCTCATCAAGGAGTTTAGCAGCAGTTTCAACAACAATCTTTACAATTGGTTCTATAGCAACTTCAACAACAACCTCTTCAATAATAGTAGTAATGGGATCAAACATAACATCTTCTTTCATGGGATCGATAGAAGCGGTAACATGATCAACAACAGATATGACAACATCTTGCATGGAATTAGTAAGAATGGTAGTAGGATCATGTTGGCAGCCAACTCACATTTTTCCACTATCTTATAAGCTGCCTACACCCATGGTTTTACAAACATCAATTTTTCATCGCAATTTTCAAATAAACGACATTTTTATTTCTTTTGTGACATTTGCGCATTTATCTTCGTTTTGTTTTCACAACTGCAAGCGTGAAAACTTGGTCTTTCGAAGTCGCATTAAGATCGTTGTTGAACTGTCGTTACCCCCTTGTCGATATGTCTATTGCACTTGCATTTTTATATAGTTTACAAAACTCTTTTGATCTGCGCTCTTTGGGCATTCTTTGAATGATTATGCATTTTTGGTTTCATTGAATTTGTAAAGCATTGGCATTTGGATTTGCATTTTATTTGACCTACTTGACCATTGGTTTCATGAAAATACATAGGGGTTATGTTTGACCTACTTGACCATTGGTTTCATGAAAATACATAGGGGTTATGATTGAATCTTTTATATGTGTATTTTGATACCTATGTTCATGTTTTCATAACTATTGGCATGTTGATTATGTAAAGACCCATTGGCACCTTGGTTAAACTATTGATATGAGCAGATACATTGGTGCATGGTTAAATATTTGGTATCGGTTTCAAATTGAATGTTTATGGTTTAAAACTTTGACATAACGTTGATTACACGCATTGGTCTATACACTTACCATTGGATTCATTGGTTGGCCAAGTAATATGATTGTTGAGCTATGCTATAATGGGTTGAATAGCTATGAAAGCCGACAGTTGTACTATGGCAATATATTTGCATGGCAGAGATAAGCTCCACCACCTTCGCACGTATCATTTAT
>CBVK0100154388.1:0-28249 GCA_900067695.1 Picea abies
GCTCTTCCGATCTCACACATTCTGCCTGGGTTTGTGCCATATATGTTTTATCTTCCTTTGCCTGTGCAATGACCTCTGCTACTCGCTCTTGGAGCAGTTCCATTTGAGCCTGGTTCTCCTTTTTCTTTGTCTGTGCAGTTATGAGTTCTACATGCAGTTTCTTCATGTCTTACGCCCATTTAACGTGCCCCGTGATTGACATTGTATTCTGCCTCTGCTTGAGGTCTTGGATAGTTACACTTATCATTTTTCCTTCCTGGTCCTACTGCTGGACCTGTTGATCCTCTTCCAGCTTCATCCATAGCTGCACTACTTTCTCAAACAAGGCATCCATTGCGTGGACTTGTCATTCTATCTCTTGTATTTTATCTGTTGCCTCCTAATTCCTTCACTCCTTCTCCTTTCAGCACATGCTCTTTCTATCTTCGGCACACTGTGCCTTTGTTGGTACCTTCTAATATCCTATACTCTATTTTTTTTTTTCCTGCATGATGTCTTTCAAGTTGCGGTTGGTCGAATGTCCTTGTACAACTTCAGTCGACTCCCATTGACCATCCCTCTGATTTATGCACCTCCTAAGTACTTCAACTGTACACAACCCCCATCTATGACAGTTTTTACTTCGTATGGTCCTAACTAGTGCATTCTGAGTTATCCTAGATGCTGAATGGATTTATGATCATACAACAACACTACGTCTCCTTCCTTAAAAGTTTTCCTCTTGATATATTTTTCGTGCTAATATTTTTCCCTTGCTTTCTTAACTTGTTGGTGGAACCCTACTAGGATCCTATCTTCCTCCATCATCATCAGTTGATTCATCCTATCCTGCACTTCGCCTCGTTTTGTCATGTTTGTAATCGCTACTATGCATAGATTAGGTACCAAAAATTCTAATGGTACCACTACTTCTTTTCCATATACCAGTTTGAATGGTATGTATCCTATCAATTTATTGCATGTGGTCTTGTATGCCCACAATACTGCTAGTATTTTTAGGTCACAATCATCCTTGTTGACATTACATATCTTCGTCAGTGCATTTTCAAGGATTTTGTTAAATGCTTCCACTATTCCATTTTCCTGTGGGTGATATGGAATACTCTTTTAATGATGAACCTCAAATTCCTTAGTCATAGCCTTGATAGTATTGTTAATGAAGTGAGTGGCTTGGTCACTCATTAAAATTCTTGGGTAACCGAACCTAGTGATCACATATTCAAATAAGAAGTGTGTTGTTGTCTCTACGTTGCAATATTTGACTGCTGTTGCTTCCGCCCATCTTGTCAGGTATTTTGTCGTAGTGATAATGTATCTTTCTCCTTTCCTCTTTGCTGGTGGGTTAATTATTCCTACAAAATCTATTTCCCATTTTTCGAATACCTGCAACATTACCTGTGGTCGCAGGGTCATCTTGTCCCTTCTATTTGGTTTACCTACCCTCTGACATACATCACATCACTGGCAATACTCTTTCGAGTCTCTGTGAATGGTCATCCACCATATTCCTACGCGCAATACCTTCTATGCGGTAGCTTTTCCTACGTAATTTTCTCCTGCTATTCCCTCATGGGCTTCTACTAAAATCCTTGATCTTTCATGTTCTAGCACATATATTTGAAAGATGTTGTCTGTGCCCATTTTGTATAAGTGTCCTACAATCAACTGATAGTCTGCAGCCCGAACTACTAAGGTTTTCTTCCTTGTGATGTTGTATTCCTGTGGCGCAGTACTTGTACTCAAGTACTGGATGATGTCTGCAGAGTATTCATCGGTGATCTGAATTGAAAATAATTGTGTGTCTGGAAATTTGTCCTCTAAACTTGTAGGTTCCTCTCCATTGATGACCCTTGATAGGTAGTCAGGTCCTGCATTCAACTTCCCTGGCTTGACTATTACTTGAAAATCAAATTCGTGAAACAATAGTATCCATCGACAGATTCTCCCCCCCAACACTGGCTTGTTGACTAGGTATTTAAGGGATGAATGATCTGTGAACATTTTAAAATGTTGTCCTAGTAAGTAGTGTCTGAAATTATAAAGTGGGTAGACCATAGCTAGGTCTCCCCTCTCTATAGTGTTATCATTCTGCTATGATTCTGAAAATGTTCTGCTAGCAAATGCTATAGGATGATCCAAAAATCCTTCTAATGGCTACACCAAAATAGCTCCAAGTGCTATGGTTGATGCATCTACATGTATGTGGAATGTCTTCTCCCAGTCTATAAATACTAGTATTGGTGATGTTGCCATATTTTCCTTCAACATATCCAGACTGTGTTGACAATCTTCATTCCACTGAAACTTTGTGTCTTTCCTTAACAGTTTCTCCATTGGCACAGTGATCCGCGCGTACCCTTTTATAAATTGTCTCTAGTATTTTGTGTGTCCCAATGTTTCTCTTAGTTAACAAACTGGTTTTGGTGCTGGAAGGTTAACAATTACTGCAATCTTTGCAGGATCTACTAGTAAACCTTGCTTGCATACTATATGGCCCAATAGTATCCCAATTGGTGTTCCGAAGATGCACTTTTTGATGTTTAATGATATCTGGCATTGCCTACATCTTTCTAACATCAGCCACAAGACCTCTACATGGTATTTCAACAGAATATAGACTGTCCAATCGTCCAAGTAAACCTCTAGAAATTGGTGGATAAATTCCTTAAATGAAGTTATGACTACTCTAGAAAATATTGTTGGTGCATTCTTAAGTCCGAACAACATGAACATGTACCAGTAGGATGCCCATTATGTAGCAACTGTGGTATTATATCTATCTTCTTGTGCTATCTTGATCTGGTGGTAGACTAAGAATCCATCAGTGAATGAGTAAACTTTGTATCCCCCTATGTTCTCCAACACTTCATCCGTGAAGGGTGTAGGGAATGGATCATGTAGGCATGCATCATTCAACTTCCTCAAGTCGACACATATTCTTATCCCACTTTGTTTTTTCTCCTGAACTACCATCAGGCTTATCCATTTTGATTCTTCCACAGGTTTGATGATTCTGGATTCGAGCATTCTATCGATTTCAACTTTGAATTTTTTCTTATATAGAGGATTCATTCTATATGGTCATTGTCTGATTGATCTTGCCTCATCTCTGAGTGGTATCTTCATTTCTCCTAGCTCTCCTGCTATGCCCTTCATTTCTGTAAACATTGTGGGAAATAGGTTGATCTACTCGTGCAGTAACTCTGTTATACTTTCCACTATCTGCTCATCCCAGTAGTATCCAATGCTATCCATTTTGGGATTCTCAACTGTCCCAATGTTGACTTTCTTCACCTTGATCGACGCAGTAATTACCTCTGATTCTAGATGTGGTCCTTCCACTTCTCTCTTGCCTTCAACCTCTTCAATCTGAATATCGTGCATTTCATCTTCCTCTGGTAATTATTCCTGCACATGGTATAATGACAACAGTTCTTTCACTATCTGATCCAGGTGGATATCGGTGTCCATCCACCTTTTCCAACCGGCTCAAAACAATTTTCTGGCAATTTTGGTAATTTACTATTTTTAGCAGTTTTTAACTTTCGGGGCCATTTTGAGGGCCTAAATGAAGGTTTTTTGGGATCTATATTCTCTATGATATCCAAAGCCTCTTATTAAGCCCCTTAAAAAAAATCTCCTCAAAGATACCTTTCCAACGATATATCGTGCGCCCCAAACTAAGATCGTATGCCAAAGTTACGCCCCCGGGAAGTTGATACACCAAACTACCCAAAATGGGGTCCAAAAACTTGTTGGCTTTTCATCTTCCAGGGTTAGGGTTTTGGATTTTATTTATGATAAAAAATTCCTTTGGATCCTCATTGTAAAATAATCTTCTTGCAAATATGAGTAGCGGACACATCTCTTCTCAGAGATAAGCAATCACCATTATATCGAGTCTTTCACTCTGTATTTTTACAGTCTTTGTACATTTTCGCTCATTAATAGAAAATTGTGTATTACTGTATCTCTGTGTTTATGGTTGCATATCTGATACATTTCTTTTATATTATTTTATATCCGAGATATCTCTATACATTTATTTATTATATATCCTCTCTCATTTCATACTGAAAATAATCTGGATCGGTGGTATCAGAGTGGGCTGCTCTTACTCGTTTTTCAACGCATGTCCCCTATGAGGTCCAAGTGTAGAAAGCTGGGTCTCGAGATTGAGGAAAATAGTTCTCACACACCCAAGAAACCCTCCATGGTAGAAGAAAAAAAAACGATAGAGAAGACAATTCTATTAATCTGTTGCTTGAGCAAGCTCTCACGCGATAGAGGGACAAAATGATGGAGAATTTTTCCCACATCCTTTAACGCCCACTGATAACAACATGAATTTATTCATCAAGTGGCCAATTTGGAAGTACCTCTTCTTTCAAGGTACAAGTTAATTTTGATACTCCCATATTTGAAGGACAGATAGATGCAAATTCCTTAGAAAAATGGTTAAATCTGCTATAAGGTTATTTCTCTGTTCATAATTTTTTCGACAGGGAAAAGATCACCTTCGTACTCCTTAAGGCTCTCCCCTATGTAAAACATTGGTGGGAACTTACTGGGAGAAAAGTTCCATAGAGGAGTCTGCAATATATGGGGCCGAGCCCACATGGGATTTTTTTGTGGATGCGATAAATGAACAATATTACCCTATTGGAAACTATGAGGACCAATACATGAGGTGGAACACACTGCGACAAAAGAGGGGCCAAGAAGTTCTAGAGTTCACCAATACCTTCCATACCTTATGCACCAAGCTGGGTATCAAAGAATCTGAATGACATTTGGTTCTGAAATTCCGTGGGGCTCTACCCAGATACATCCAAACTGAAATGGATTTTCTGGACATCTCATCACTCGGTGATGCTTATCTATGTGCTATTAAAATTGAGTAGAAATTTAAGCACCAGAACAAATGAGAGTTCGGGTTTGAAAATCCATAACAAACAAAGTATGATAAAGATGACCTTGACAAACAGTCTCCCGAAAACCTGTCCAAGCCATAGGAAAAGAAGGGTCATGGGAAGACAAAGAAGGACACCGGAAAATGGTGTGATTTCCACAAAATCTCTTGTCACAACACCAATGAATATCACTCAAAATAGTCAATGGTGGTCAAGATCAAAGACATGGATTTGAACCCTGATTCTAAATCTGATTCTGAAAATACTGGTAAAAGATAGATCATCGACGCAGACCCCACTGCTATTGTCGCGACCACAACAATTCAACTAGAAGAACCAACAGATGCTGAAGAGGGGGAGCACCTTTTTCATTCACAGATGTGGGTGAAGGGGACCCCGCTGCATTTTATCATTGATAGAGGAAACCAGAAAAAACTCATCTCAGTAGAGGTCATCAAACAGTTGGGATTGTCGACAATATCACACCTGCAACCATACAACATCAGGTGGCTTCACCAGGGAAAAGATATTTTTTTCAGCCAACAATGTGAATTGTCATAATACATCTAGCCCTTTAAGGATGAGGTATTATTTGATGTTTCCCCATTGGATGTCTATGATGTTCTCTCGGGCCAACCATATATGTGGAAGCACCATGTTGTTTATTAGTCTTGACCCCATAGTGTCATTGTTTATTTGGGGGATCATTTCTACAGAATACCTTAGGTATTTCTAACTATTGTTCCACCTAAACAGTGCCACAAGGTAGTGTCTCATACTACAAAATTCAGCTTCTTCACAATCTGTTCAAAAGGTGAACAAAAGGACACTGTAACCACTACAACCTTAGCCCAAGCACCTTCTATCCAACAGAAGAAGGTCGAAAATATTGCAACAAAGTGTAAAGATTCCTTCTTCACATAGGAATCTCATGTAGCCAGACTAGTTAAAATTTTCCAACCCTTCCAGCCACAGGTTCGTGACAACCTTCAACAAGCTAAGCAACGCAACTTCTCCAACAAGGCAAGCAACTCATCAAGATGCAGATTCAACAAACGCTTTTCCCTCTCCCCTAGGCACTTAATGCAATGGATACCATTGCTTCCTAAGGAGGGATAATTGATCCAGGTGGATATCGGTGGCCACCCACCTTTTCCATCTGGCTCAAAACAGTTTTTTGACAATTTTGGTAATTTACTATTTTTAGTCGTTTTTAACTTCTGGGGCCATTTTGAGGGCCTAAATGAAGGTTTTTTGGGGTCGAGCTTCTTAATTATATCCAAAGGCTCTGATTGATCCCCCTAAATGAATCTCCTATACTATACCTTTCCAACAAGCTATCATGCGCCCCAAACAAAGATCATATGCCAAAGTTATGCCCCCGGGAAGTTGATACACCAAACTACCCAAAACAGGGTCCACAAAACTGTTGGATTTTCATCTTTCGGGGTTAGGGTTTTGGATTTTATTTATTATAAAAAAGGCCTTTGGAGCCTCATTGTAAAATCATCTTCTTGCGAATGCGAGTAGTGAACACATCTTTTCTTAGAGATAAGTTGTCACCATTCTAACAAGTCTTTCACTCTGTATTTTTACAGTGTTTGTACATTTTTGCTCATTAATCAAAAAATGTGTATTATTGTATCTCTATTTTTATGGTTGCATCTATGATACATTTCTATTATATTATTGGATATCTGAGATATCTCTGTACATTTCTTTATTATATCTCCTCTCTCATTTCTTGCTAAAAATAATCTGGATCACTGTTTGTCTGTTTTGTTATTGTTCCTCTGTTATGAGTTCAACTTCTGATTCCTTAATGAATATCACTCCTCTTATTTGTTTAAGTGTTGCATATATGTTGGGGTTCTCATGATCGAATGAGTAAGTGACTGTAAAGTTATGTTGTAGTATTGTCCAGCTCATAGTTCCTCTACACAGTTCTTGGTTTGTATACCATTTTGTTGGTATGCCCTCTAAGGTATGTACAAAATGATGAGGCCACTCCTCTGGAGGTGTCATTTTCCATAGTGCTCTACAATTCTCCAAGTGTTCCACTAGTGCCCCCTGTCCATCGTACTTCTAATGCTGGTTGTTTCTATGTTCTGCGCTAAGCCTTATGCATAGTAACTGCTTGCATTGGTACCAATCCTTGATTGTTTCCTTGTGTGTGCCTCACCATCTTGCAGGTGTGGTCTTGAGTGCTATATCGAGTGCTAAGAGTCTTTGATTTTCTAATACTTCATCCTCATACTGTGTCAAGAAGGCTTCTAGATCATTTACCCCATGGAAACTAGGTGGTTTTGTTAGCACTGGAAGTCACCCTCCCATTGCAGAGAGGGTAAGCCCAGTACCCATCAGAGTTTATATGGTGGATGTTGGTTTTATATGTATTGAGGTCAATGGAAAAAACTCATAATCTGAATGATTTTTCAACACAGAACTGGACACGAAATGCATAGGGAAGTGAGGGCCACATTAACTTCAGTCAGGAAATTGAGTTAAAGTGAGAGCAGAGGGAAGACTTAGTGAGAGAGGTGAACGAGACTGCTATGGGCATCAAGCCTTCCAACAACTCAGGGAGGAAAAGCTAGAAGTCAAGAGAAATTTGGAGCCCAAGGTTCATACATTGAAATATGGTGCAAGTAACACAGTTACATCAACAGAATGATCGAACCTCCATCATCCTGCAACTACAACAACATGACTGGATCTTCCATGCCCAAGCCATCTAATGTAAGAGGGAAAATACAACACAGGGAAATGAGTAAAACCAATCATGATGCTGCTATAATAAAACCTCCATTACAACAGCATAACGATCCTTGGTTGGATCATCCATACCTGAGTGTTTCAAACAATTTTACAGACAAAATGAAAAGAAACAAGAAGTTGACTTCTATTAACATGAAAGTCTCAAATCGATTACATAACCAAAGAACATCTCTAGCATCATAAGAATTACAAAATTGGGAGCTCTACTTGACCAAATGAATCCCCTAACAAAATATTAAAACTATCTATTTATACTCTGAACTTCCCACCACCCTCATGAGCATGATTTGGCCTTCTTAGTAAAATCTTTGCATATGAGCAGCCTTCTGTCAGACTGTGCATGTATCCTCTTGTCAGGTGAAAATTTAGCTCAGCATGGGACTACAAGAAAATCTGTCCACAAGGGTACCATGGGTTGATGGTTCAGTCCCCACGACTGGGCCTTCCATGCCTTCCATTTATGGATTGAGACAAGGTTTCAACCACCAGATCTACTTTCATTAACCGCCTTTTCTCAGGAAATCAATGAGATTAAATGCCTAGGGGGAAGCCACATGTCCTCTTAAATCGATGGATGAGGTCTCCTTCGGGTCTCCGGGCTCTGAGAAAATCAAATCTCAAACCTCATCCTCTTCCATGCGTCTTTACCTAGAGCTAAAAATCTAGAAACATGTGTCTTCTAGATCAACGACTAAGATCCCTTCGAGTCTCCGGGATCTGGGAAGATCAAAACTCAAATCTCTCTTTTTCCCCTTCACTTTCCTCCAGAGCTCTAGATTTGGTGCCACATGTCCATTTGAATCGGACGATTGAGACTTACTCCTAGCCTTCAAGTTTCAGGTGTTTTGAAAGTGAAACATTAAAAACCCCACAGAGGAAAAACCCCTGGAGTGAAGGATCTTCTACCACGTGTTTCAGCACTTTAGGACTTCATCCACTTCAAGACTTTGGGCGCTTTGGGACTTCGGGAACTTCTGGACTTCGGGCACTTCAACGCTTTGAGACTTCAACCACTTCAGGACTTCGAGCACTTCGGTGCTTCGAGCCTTCAGGACTTTGGGAGGCACTGTCGCTAATATCAACGACTCCCTGTTGATTTTGAGATCAATGGTCCATGATCACTTTAGGAGTTCAGGCTTCGTCTCTTTGTAATTTTTATGCACTTTTCACTTAGAAACTCTTGAAGCTCATTTCCCCTAACGCTTGGATCGGCTGCCACATGTCCCCCTCAAGATCAACAAATCAGATTTACTTTGGATTTCGAAACTTCATACCTTTGACAAACAAATTTAACAATATTTCGAACCCTCGATTCTCGCAAACTGCCAATCTAATATTTTGAGGAATTTCCACCGCTGAAGATGATCTCACCTGTTGCTTGCATTTTGAGCCCGAAATGGACTGCTCTAAATGCTATGTTTTGACATTTCTTATGCAAGCCATGAACTTGGAAAACCTGCTGCCCTTGACAACTCTATGTGATAACATTTGGATCCATAGGGGATGCCATGCTCCATGCGAGATGCCAAGAACAAGTTGTTCTAGTCACCTTATGCATTGGGCTATGGAGTCATGCTCAAAAAACATCCTGCTGAGGATTAAAGGCCGACAAGCACACTATCCTAAAAATGAAAGAAAAATACATGGGCTCCAGGAGGAGCTTATTTATGTACATTCCTAGACTAATTGACTTTTAAAAGGTGCTAGGTGAAAGAAAACTTCCACCATATCCATTCAAGAAACTCCCTAGCTGCAAACTTTTTTACTCTGTCACTGATCAAATAAAAACAATGCAACTATGACAACAAAATGATTATGGTTTTCAGCTCTCCTCCTAGTGATGAAGTCAGGGTAAAGCTGGGTGGCTCCAAGACATGAAGGAAATGAAACTCCATGTACTCCCCTATAGGTTCATAGAGAAATTGAAAAAACCCACTGGGATAGTGACATAAAACATTCTCTGTGTTACAACTGCTCACACATGGCTGAATGTCTCTGGCAAGGACGGGTAAGAGAACGATTGATGCAGGATGATTGATCCCAAGTGATGGTTGCTCATTTGTAGGCTCTGGGTAGGATATGAATTGCACATTTGGTTCTCCCTCTTCTTCTTCATGACTCTCCCAAGGATCATAATCATAGTCATCATAAATAGGAAACATGGGAAAGCTCTTCCCTTTTTCTTATGTAGGCAAAGAATGGTGCATTTCTGCACAATACTTTTCCTCAAGGTATAAAGGAAAAGGATATGTGGTATGCTCTTGGAAATCCTAAAAATATGAAACATATGATTCCATGTGTATAGCCATAGGATCATGAATCATGTGACAGAATCTTGACTTCTTGAGAAGACTAGGCTGCTTCTCTGTAAATGCCTCTTTGCTTGAAAATAAAAAAACTCCCTTCTCCTTCGAAAAAAACTCTCGATCATCAACAACTGTAATCTCTTTTCCTTGTTGTTGTTCCATCTCTAATTCATAATCACTATCTTCTTGCTCAAGATCTGAAACATGCTGATAGTCCTCTTCCTTAGGCACATGTGATTTTTCAAGATATGCTTGCATATGAACCCCCTTGCTAGCCCTGATGTTCTCTTCGAACTCTTCAACATCTTCAAACAAGTGTCTTAACGATGAATATTTCCTCTCTCTCAGGAGAAGGACCAGCTCTGGATGCTGATCCATGACATAGTACACCATGACAGCAGTCCTTGTGGGTCTGATATCCATAGGCATACTATGATAAACTCTATAAAACCTCTTGTTGAAGACAACCAAGGCTTCCTCTTCCCCTCTCCTCAAGTCATTAAACTCAAACCAACATTGATCAAGGGACTTGTTCTCATCCCAACACTTTAAAAATGCATGGCATAGCTCAGTCCAGGAGCCAATAGAACCGTCTTCTAGACATCTAAACCACACAACAAAATCTCTTGATAGGGATTGTGAGAACAACCTCATGGAAACATCATCATAAAAAATCTCAAACTGATCGACAAAGCTCTCAAAGGCCTCCAAATGCCTCTCAAATGTAATATGATCTTCTCCAGAAAACCAAGGAAGATACTTAAAGGAATAAAGAGGATAAGGATGAAGGTCATGTGGAAGCCTTAAAGGTTTAAACAAATTATTTTTTATTTTAATTTGAAAAGCAGTGGGCTGATCTTGAGGATTAATGAGTTGATGGCAAGGCTCAACAAGAATAATGGAGGGTAACGAGATTTGAGAAGACTGTGAAATATTTTCAACCTCCTTAGGGATACAAGGGTGATCAATTTCAAGAGGAGATGAAATATAGATATCACTTTTATGAATAGCTAGAGGTGAAGACACGAGATCAGTATCTATAACACAAGAAGAGGGCACGTTTTCTTCTTCCAAGGATGGATAAATAAAGGAAGTCCTATTATCATCTGAATAGACAAAGTAAAGGATAATCCTCTTTATATGTGAAGGGAAAGAGAGAAATGAGCTGATAAACAAGAACATGACTTCATGAATAAAGCTCATAAAATGATACATGTTATTCCCCTTCGGTATGGTCATATTTCTATCAACAGGATCCTCCCTAATCGACTCTTTGATAGTAGAGTCGCCAAGTGCAAGTTGCAATCATCAATGGTTCTGATGTCTGATGCACCTTCATAATATGAAGCTCATTGTCGTTCTTACCTAGGGAAATGTCTTCAATTTGTTCCCCAACAACGATGCTAGAAATGTTAGGACTGGAAGTCACCCTCTGATTGTAGAGAGGGTAATCCCAGTACCCATCAGATTTTATATGGTATATGTTGGTTTTATATGGATGGAGGTCAATGGAAAAAAATCATAATCAGAATGATGTTTCAACACATAACTAGACAAGAAATGCACAGGGAAGTGAGGGCCACATTAACTTTAGTCACGAAATTGAGTTAAAGCGAGAGCAGCGGGAAGACTTAGTGAGAGAGGTGAACAAGACTACTATGGGCATCAGGCCTTCCAGTAGCTTGGGGAGGAAAAGCTTGAAATCAAGAGAAATATGGAGCCCAAGATTCAGACACTAAAATATGGTTCAATCAACACAGTTACAACAACAAAATGATCAAACCTCCATCATCCTGCAACTGCAACTGATCGACTAGATCTTCCATTCCCGATCCATACAATGTAAGAGGGAAAAGAAAACATAGGGAAATGAGTAAAACCGATCACAATGTAGCTATAATCAAACCTCCATTACAACAACATAATGATCCTCGGCTGGATCATCCATACCCGAGTGTTTCAAACAATTTTTATAGACAAAATAAAAATAAACAAGAAGTTGACTTCTATTAACCTGAAAGTCTCAAATCAATTACATAACCAGAGAACAACTCTGGCATCACAAGAATTACAAAATTGGGAGCTCTACTCGACCAAATGAATCCGCTAACAAAATATTAAAACTATCTATTTATACTCTGAACTGCCCACCACCCTCAGGAGCGTGATCTGGCCTTCTTAGTCAAATCTTTGCATCTGATCAGTCTTCTGTCAGACTGTGCATGTATCCTCTTGTCAGACGCAAATTGAGCTTGTCATGGGTCTACAGGAAAATCTGTCCATAGGGGTACCATGGGTTGACGGTTCATTCCCCATGGCCGGACCTTCCATGCCTTCCATTTATGGATTGAGCCAAGGTTTCAACCACTGGCTCTACTTTCATTAACATCCTTTTCTCGAGAAATCAACAAGATTAAATACTAAGGGGGTAGCCACGCATCCTCTTAAATTGATGTCTGAGATCTGCTTCGGGTCTCCAGGCTCTGGGAAAATAAAATATCAAACCTCATCCTCTTTCATGCGCTTTTACTCGGAGCTAAGGATCTGGCAATGTGTGGCTCTTGAATCAATGGCTAAGATCCCTTCGGGTCTCCAGGCTCTAGGAAAATCAAATCTCAAATCTTGCTTTTTCCCCTTTGCTTTCCACTGGAGCTCTAGATCTAGCACTGTGTGTCCATATGAATCAGGCGAATGAGACTTACTCCAGGCCTTCGAGCTTCGGGTGTTTTGAAATTAAAAAATGAACAACCCCGTGGAGGAAAAACCCCCGAAGCAAAAGATCTGTTGCCATGTGTTTCAACACTTTGGGGCTTCGGGCACTTTGGGACTTCGGTCACTTCGATGCTCCGGGACTTTGGCCACTTTGGGACTTCAGGCACTTCGACACTTCGGGCCTTCGGGACTTTGGGAGGCACTATCACTAAGATCAATGACTCCCTGCTAATTTTGAGATCAATGGTCCACGACTGCTTCGGGAGTTTGGGCTTCAGATATTCAAAAGTTTTATGCACTTCTCTGTTCGAAACTCCCAAAGCTCATTTCCCTGAACACTTGGATCGACTGCCACCTGTCCCCCTCAAGATCAATGACTCAGATTTACTTCAGATTTCGGAACTTTGGACCTTTGACAAACAATTTTAACAATATTTCAAACCCCCGATTCCTGTGAACCGCCTATCTGATATTCTTAGGAATGTCCATCGTGGAAGCTAATCTCGGCTGTTGCTTGCATTTCGAGCCTGAAATGGACTGCTATGAATGCTTCATTTTGACATTTCTTGTGCAGGTCACGAACTTGGACAACTTGTTTCCTTTGACAACTATATGTGATAACAGGTTCCCTTATCTCCGTACCTACCCATCTTACTGCACGATCTATTCTTGCACATATTCTTATGGACACTTCATGTAGCCTTTATTGCCAATTTTCTAAGCCTGTATCTGAGTCTGTCGCACATGAAGTAATGTTGCACCAACTGAGTCTCCCATCTGCAGTTGGGTTGACGTAATCCTCATCGTGCGCAGTTTTTCTATACAACTGGCTGATTTCCTCCAAGTCTAAGCAAGTAGGTTCTACAAACCTCTCCCCTTTTGATGGGTCTAATGGTACAACGACCTTGTATTCTACTAACTCAAACGTCATTTTCCATGTCTTTAAGTTGATTATGGCCTGGTTATCAAATTCCCAATCCAATCCAAGCAATGCTGTATATGGTGTCGTGTCATCCACTATCTCAATTACTTCAAATTTTTCTTCAGTACACACTCCATCCAGGTCTACTTTCACTCCTTTTATCTTGCCAATTGGTAGAACTCTGTGTTGGTTTTCTAGTTTCAACTAAATGAGTGAATATCCTAATGTGGGCTCTCCCATACATTGCCATGTCTTCTTGTGTAATACATTGACTTTGGATCCTAGATCCAATATGATATCTCCCATGTTGAAATCTCTGATGTTGGAATTCAGCCTGAACTCCCTCCTTGTTCTTCACCTTGTATGTAGGCGATTGATTATTTTTTGTTCTAATTTTCCTTTTGTCTCTATGCTACATATTTCTAATATATTTTACAATAATTTGACAGAGGATAGATCATTTAGTAATTTTACACATGACTACAAAAAGCCTTTGATTGTACTTACTTGTCCCAGGGGTTGCATTTCTTTGGTATGATCCAACGATGGAGGCATATCGTACTCTGGTACTTCCTTGCTCTGCTGCATAGTTGAAGTCGATGTAGTGTCTTGCTTCAGAAATTGTTGTCTGGCTTGATTAAATGTTTCCTTCTTGTGTTGTGCATTGAACTGCTTCCTTGGTTTGAAATTCTTCACCCACTGATATTGTACTGGCTCTTGTCGGACTGCGTCATTTCCGGTTTAGCTCCTCCACATGTAACTATGTTGATATTTCTTTCATCATCCCTCACTTCTACTGAAATCCATTGAACATTTTGTTTGTTATGATTCCACTTTTCCTGTATCTTCCCTAGTAATGTACGGAATTCCTCTGTGTCATGGTCAGATGCACGACAATACATACAAGTCACTGGTGGAAGTGGAAATTCTCTTGCACAGTGTCCTAGTTGTTGAAAATTATGACATACCATTGGTCCTCTACCTCTTCCAAATCCTCCTCTTGCTCGTCCTCTACCTCTGTAGCCAGCTTGATCTCCTCGCGACGCATTATACTGAGGCGCCTGATTGTACTGAGGTTGCGCTATGTTGTACTATGGTTGTGCGGTATTATATGGTTGTTGCGCAGTATTATACTGTGGTTGCGTAGTGTTGTATGGGGGTGGGACTTGGTTAAAATGGGGTGCAGCTTGCCTGATCATCATTTCTTCCTGCACCCTATATGCATCTGATATCCTCTCTCTCATCAACTCCATGGTTGTACAATATTTGTCATCATGGATCAATGACTTGCAAAAGTTGCAATATGAACTCTTTGGGACTATCTCGTATTTTTGCATCATTGGGTAGTGATATGGGTCATGACCTTGTTTCTTACAAATTTTACACCACAGTCCTCCTATTGGTAATGTATTTGGAATTCCTACTACCATATACTGGACGAATGTTGGACATTTACTCTTGTGGTGTCCTTCCATCCTGCATGTGGTACACCAAACGACTTCTCATTTGTCCTTACTTTTGTTCTAGTTTAGCTGGAATATTAAGTTCTTCAAATCCTCCTTCATCTCTTCAATGGCTGGATCTGTCTTCTGATATTCGTTTTCTTCCAGTTGTAAGGCTTCTTGCAGAGCCTCTGCCTGTGTCTGAAACTTCTGTTGTCACTATGGATACTTTAAGTGTGGTAATAGTGTATTGGTGAACATGTGCCTATGCTGTATATCTCTCATGAGATATTTCAATTTTCCTTTCAGTCGTTTGAATCTTTGGTCAATATACCATACAGATTCTCCTTTATTCTTTCTAATTTCTATCAACTTGTTCATGTACTGATCCTTTAAACTTGGCTTCTGAAACTCATTTATCAGTAACTTCTTGATTTCCACAATTGTTCTGGTTGTCCTTGGTGGATTGTTTGTCACTAAAATCATATACCAATCTAGTGTATGATCCCTTAGTGTAATCGCTAGCTGTGTAAGTTTAGTGTCCTCGTATATGATCTATTTTTCTTCCCATATCTTCTCACAGATAAACAGGTGATTTTCTAGGTCATATGACGCTTCTCCTTTGAAGTTTGGTAACCTGATGGTGGGATCCTGTCCTGCCATCCTGAATGATGAACTACTACCTCCACACAATGTAAATACTTGACTAATGATTCTTGAATTGACTCTTCTATTTGTTTTTCCTTATGTAGATGTACTTCCTGTTGTCTTTCTACTCCTGAAATTTGGTTTTCTAAATGATGTTGTGATTTTTGGTGTGCTAGTTGCACATGGGTTTATGGGTTCCACACTGACACTAATATGAATAGGATTGCTTCCTTGAATTCCCACTTTTGGACCTCTCGTCTTCCTCTCATATGTTGCATGTAGGATTTCCTCAATATTCTCCACAACCCGAAGATCCTCTACCTCTTCTTCTTCAGTTGCCAAGCCTTCCCTCGCGCCTACGACTCTCTTCCTGGTCTTCACCTTGTATTGGTAGGGTAATCCACTGCGCGTATTTCCAGTTGTCACCATGATCCTCTTGATCTGGTCATCGTCCATCATGATTGGGTCCAAGGCTGCATCCTTCTTTCCTTTATTCACTTCTCCTTCCATTTATCCTCTTTCTGTTAGTGATTCCCCCCATACCCCATGCATGCAAGGAAGTTTAGCTATCTGACTCCATTGTCATTACACCTTTGTTATAGAGAAATATCTTAATAGAAGTGTACAGTGATCCAATATACCTTCCTCGAGGTCATCATAAAAAATCTTGCTCCGCTATGCTGTATGTCTTCGCTGTATCTACTGCAAATTCTGTTATGAATCCTGCTACAATACTGTCGAGCCAAAAATCTACTACGTGGGTGAACTTGTTATTCACTTGCTGTAAATTCTCAATGTGAATTGGGGTCCACTCTAACTGTCGGATCCAGTTTGTTGCATGGTTATCCTTCATTCTCAATATCCACTCTTGCAATAAATGTGGAAAATCACAGAAAAAGAAGTCATACAGATCAATAAACATATACTTCTCAAGGTATTTGCGCGATGTTATTCTAGGGTTTTTGTTATCTTTCTATGAAAACTCTAGCTCCTTTGTATTCAACCAACTTTCGATCTCTGGTTTTGTGGGATTCCAAGGTCTCAACATCTCCTTCTAGCAGTGCATTTTCACCTTATTCTTGTCTGATTTGGTATTATATTGACCCACCTTCTGTATTTCTTACCCTCTTTTAATAGATCCCCTCTATTCAATCCTACACTATTCCAACTGAAAATGGAACCATTTTTTGGTTTGATATCTGAGTTTATACCTTTAACATTATTTCTCTAGGTTCAATCTACCAGGGTTCCAACAAAGCCTCTAAAACTATCGGCCCTCTTGGTAAACCAGAAGACAATGCAGTGCATAGAGTAGACTACACAGTCTCACCTACGATAGGCTTAATGGATGACTGCAATACTCAAGTGTTTGCAGTCTAGGATTGAGTGGAGATCTGTGAAGTATGCACTGAGAGTTCTATTTAACTTATTAAAGAAATATATTTTCATTCCCACTTATGCATGTAATGTAATAAGCTCATTCATTCATCATGCTAATATCTACTCATAAATAGTAAAACAAACACAATCATTCAATCAAATAACACAGGTTTTACCATGGTTCACCCCCCCCTTGGATACGTGCACAAAGGTTTGGATCTCCAAATCTTCTATTATGACAATTCCAAAACTACAGTGCCACGTGCTTTACAACTCCTCTTCAGTTGGGTCGAGATCTATTATGAGGCAAACTAGATCACACCAGGCTCCTCAACCTGTGATCTAACCCTCAAGATCCACCCTCCTTACTCCTCTACAACTCAACAACTTACAAAATTGGGTTGTATCATAGAGTATTACACTTACTTATCAAAACAGGACTTCGTCCTCCATGGTCTCTTTTGACTCTACTATTACTACCCAAAACTCAACCTCTCCTCTCTCTATGAGACCTAGGTATCTATATTTATACATTTTTGGCTCATCATCCATTACAATGTATTACAAAAACCCTAACCCTAATTTCGTTAGGTCTTCCATGCATGCGCGCATGCTGCTCTTCCTTCCAGCTATCGCTTTCCTCGTCCATGCCTTTCTTTCCCAAAATATCCTTTCCTTCCACGTTGTCATGCTTCCAACATACACCCATATTGATCCTACGAAACAACACCATAAGGTAGTGCATGCTCCACGCACCTTTAACCAATGTGGATCACTTCTCTATTGCATCAATATCTGGTGTGCACTACTTTTGTGTTGCACACAAATATTTACCACGCAAAATTTTGGTTCATGCACTAATACCTGTTGTGCGCAATTTTTGTGTCACTTGCTAATATTCTACACACATTGCACTCTACGTGCTGCATCATGCCAAATTTTAGTACTCTCCCACTATGCACCAATTCTCCACACGCACCATTAATTAAATTGTTGCGCGACAAGAATATACCCACATTGTGTGCACACCAACAAAATTCCTCTATGCTTTGCCAATACTATGCACACCATGCTTGCCAATATTATACATGCGCACACCCAATCCACACCGTTCAGTGATAAATTTAAGTGTGCACACCCGCACACCAATATTTTTTGTGCATTACCACTATGCACCGCACAACACCAAATTTAAGTGCACACACCTGCACACCAATATTTTCCGCACATTACCACTTTGCACCACACAACACCAAATTTAAGTGTGCACACCATTATTTTTTGCAAATTAACACTCTGCACCGCACAATGCCAAATTTTAGCACGTGCAGCCATGCACCCTTATTTTCCACAGGTCACAAGATTTTCACTGCACATCATGCATTTTTAGTGTGCATGCCTGTGCACATTCATTTTTATGTGCATCAATTCCTTGTGAATCTCGCTACAAAAATTGGAGCTTTTGCCTAAATTTTTCCCAATTTTCACCATAGACATTCTACAACTATGAAATTTGTTCAAATTCACCCCAATAACACCAATTCAACCTTTGCAACAACAAACAGCTATCGATTGACATTCCTGGAATGAATTTTTCCCAAACACAATTCAAAAATTGAGAATTTTAATCAACTAATCTCACTCCATCTGTCATGGATTCCCTGTAACTTCAAATTTGACCAATTCTAGGTCTAAATTTGCTAGAACAGATATTAAACTAAGCATAAATCACGACTTGGCCAAATTTCTCAATTTTCCCATGAATTTAACAACCGAAATTGGGGCTTTTGCCCAATTCCATGCAATTGCTTCTAATTTTTATCATAGATGCTCTGTAACTTGAAATTTAGCCACTTCGAAATCAATTCTCTGTGAAATTTTGTTTCAATTCAACTTACTCGGCCCATCCAAGCTCAGTGTTGAAAATAGGATCTTCGATACCATATTGTAACATCCCCAACATCCAACAGGGCTATGCAACATAAAAATTTTGAACTGTATACAAAATTAAAACATGTACACACAAAAAATATTGCGAAACTTTATATATAAAACTTAAAACAGACACATACATTTTGCAAATGCATAGATTCATACAGAATAATAATAAAAATACACATGCAACACACACCCTAAAAATAAACGCATAATTAATAATGCAACACATAATTTAACACACAATTGACACTTGTATTGGTAAAAAGATCACCAATTGCATGCATACCTTCCACGAACCTCCAATCCTTAGAATACACAACTCATCACTCTCAGTTGTGGGTCACTCCCGAGCTGGGACTAAACTCCACCCGGGTAAAGGGATTCCTAACCAGGATAATGTATCTCAAACAATAAGAAAAACTCCATCATAGGTGCCAAGTCAAACTAACAACCTACAGTCCTTCATTCCCCACACACCTGTCCCATCCTAGGAAGTGTGCCCCTTCTCTTCTCAACATTCCTTCGGCTGGCCCACTTCCTTTTGGGGGCTTTAGCAATAGGTCGGATAGGAAGTATCAGAGCCCTGTAGTTGCAGTTTGGCACTTTTGGAAAATCAATTCCCAACAATTCTCTCACCTAGAGAGAATTTCTCACGGGCATGACAACCCGCCTCTTCAGTATCCCATGGGCATGACAACACACCTCTTCAGTCCAGCTTCCAAGCTAACAAGGTATAGATATAGGTACACGTATGGGTACAGGTATGGATACATGTACCAGAAGGTATGAAGGACATCTGAATGACTGAGTAAATGATGATCCCATCCCCCTGAATATGAACTAAGTCCATGCTATATGTATGCATGTCCCCAACTTAACACTTGTCATGTTCAGAACTACTTTGGTCCACTTGTCCCCATCCTTAGAACTTAGGATAAAATAATTATCCATACTTTATACTTTAAGGAATATTAATACAATCTTCTTTTTTGTCTTAAGCTCCCTAGCTTATCCCCTTATCCTTAACTTTTAGCCCCCCTTTCCTCAACTAGTGGAGTTTAGTCCCCCATACTCTTTCATCATGGTCGATCTACACACAATGATGTATTATATTAATGATAAGACATATAAAAAAATAGGCTCATTGGCCTTAAAATTGTGCACACTTAAGTTTGTTGTGCACAATATCCTCGAATGTGCAGACTTCATCATTTTAGTGCATAGTACATGTGCGAAATATAGCATGGACTGTGAATGAAAAAATAATATCAAGAACTCACCAACTTAAGTAAATTTCTATTTACATTTATATTTGGGTTTCGACCTAGGGTTATTACATTCCCCTCCCCTTATTTATGCACTGTCCTTAGTGTAATATATAGACATATACAACCAAAATTTCAAAAATCCTCAAAACAATGTGGGTATTATGCTCACATAGCATCCTCATGCTCCCAAGTTGCATCCTTAGGACTGTATCAGGTCCATTGGAACTTTGAAAGATCTATGGCTCGATTTCAGAGATATTTTATTTTCCTTTCCAAAATGTGTACCAGATGCACTTAGAAAGTGCCTTCTTTCTCCACTTGAATCACATTCTAATCAATAACATGATTAGCATCAGGTATATATTTATTAATCAATGATACATTGAATACATTATGAATAGACATTGTGCAAGCAAGGCAAGCATGTATGCTACAGGCCCAATCCTCTCCAGGATTTCAAATGGACCACAATAGCGAGTTGCCAACTTAGAACAATTTCCCAACTTCTCTATCTGTTGGGTTGTCCTAGCTTATCGGTGTTTTGCACCTTCTAGCATAAAGTGCCTCAAATGGGATCATCTTTAGAGATGCTTGGTACCCATTGTTATAAGCAAACTCTACTAAGTGTAGGTAGTCTTCCCATTTTGATGGCTTATCCATCACATACATCCTCAACATATCCTCAATCACTTGATTCACCCTCTCTATTTGTCCATCTGATTCTGGATGATAAGCTATGCTAAAATTCAAATTTGTTCCAAATCCCTTAAATAATCCTTTCCAAAAATTTGATGTAAATTTTGGATATCTGTTAGACACAATTGTCTTGGGTATACCATGTAATCAAACAATTTATCTCATATAAACATCAACAATGTTGGCTTCCTTGTGAGTGAGCTTTACTGGAATAAAATGGGCAGCTTTAGTAAGCTTATCCACCACTACCATAATAGAATCATGCTGCTTGTTTTTTCTAGGAAGTTTGGTGATGAAATCCATTGTTAGAACTTCCCATTTCCACTCAGGAATGGGTAATGGCTATAGCAAACCAATTAGGTGTCTATGCTCAACCTTTACCTTTTGACACTCCAAACATTTGGCAATAAAATCAACAACTTCTTTCTTCATGCCTAGCCAATAATATTGGCTCTTGACAACTACAATAATTTTTTGATAACTCGGGTGCCCAAAATAAGGTATATTATTCATTTCTCTCAATATCATATTTTTAATTCTTGGGAATTTGGTACATAGATGCTTCCCCTCTACATGAGAATTTCATCATTTTCTATCTTATATTCTTCAATTTTCTGCTGCAAAATACCTTGCTATAATTTTGTTACTAATTCCTTGTATTGTAAATCTGATTTTGCAGCCTCCAAGATTCTATCTTTCAAATCTGATTGGTACATGCTAATGGTTGTAGCATGCATCTCATGCACTCTTATGTTGAGTGCATCAACCACCTTGTTCTCTTTCCCTTTGATATGCTTTATATCAAAGTCATATTCATTGAGAAATTCTAACCACATGCTTTGCCTAGCATTTAGAGTTGGTTGATCAAATAAATATTTCAGACCATTATGGTTTGTCCTCAACTTGAACCTTTTCCGCATGACGTATTCCCTCCACTTCCTCAAGGCATGCACTATGGATGCTAACTCCAAATCATGAGTGGCATAGTTCTCTTCATGCTCCTTCAACTTACTTGATTCATAACATACAACAAACCCATTTGGAATGAGGGCTCCACCAAGTCCTTCTTTACATGCATCTATGCATACAATAAAGTCTTGATTTGGATCTGTAATCCTTAAAATTGGAGGAATGGTTAATAATTGCTTCAAGTGTTGGAAACTCTTTTCACAATCCAATGTCCACTAAAAATTCACACCCTTCTTTTGCAAGGAAGTGATTGGGTGTGCAATATTTGAGAATCCTTCAATAAATCTCCTATAGTAGCCTGCAAGGCCCATGAATGATCTAAAATATATCAAATTCTTTGGCACTGACCATCCTCTAATGGATTCTATCTTCTTAGGATCCACTGCTATCCCTTCCTCCAAAATTATATGCCCTAAATAATGAATTTGCTTATGATAAAATTAGCACTTGCTCAATTTGGGATACAACCGATACTCCCTTCATACTTGTAACACCATCCTCAAGTGTTGTTCATGCTCTTCCTCTAATTTAGAATATATAAGAATGTCATCTAAAAATACAATGACAAACTTATCTAAATAGTCTCTAAAAATACCTTTCATTAAACACATAAAGACAACTGGTTCATTCGATAACCCAAATGGCACCACTGTGAACTCATAATGGCCATACCTTGTTCTAAAAGAAGTCTTGTTGATGTCTTCTTCTTTAATTATTACTTGATGATAACATAACCTAAGCTCAATATTGGAGAATATTTTTGCATCTTTTAGCTGATCAAAGAGGTCATCGATCCTTGAAAAAGGATACTTATTCTTTATAGTTGCATTGTTCAACTGCTTCAAGTCAATGCAAAGTCTCTGTTACACCTCTTTTGTCACCTAAATGAGCAAAATAGGGGTTCTTACAAGCCCAGTTGGGTCAGCTAGGAAAGACAGCAGTAGAGGAAAGAGTTAGAAATGTAAAACATAAAATATAAGCAAAGAATTAAACTAAGAATGATAACAACAAATAAACTATAGTGCATAAAGACATAAGAACAAGAAACAAACAAGACTCATGCCACCAATGGAAATGATAGTATTAGTGGAAATAAAACACCAAAGAGAAAAGGAGACTTTGGGCCCCCTCTTCCTCCAAGGGAGGGCTCTTGGACCCCCAAATATTGAGCTCTTCTTACAAATGAGGAACTAGAATGAAATGGTGAAGAGAATCCAAAGCACATTCAATATAGAGGTGATATGAATGGCTAAGTGAAATGGTGCTAGCATGCTCTTGATGAGGAAAGAGGATCCTCCAAGAGAATATCAACAGGATAACAATACAAATGAATTCCTTGAAAATGTAGTGCACCCATGGCCTCCTTTTATAGCATAACTTTGAGGCATTATTCAACCAGCTTTTAGTGTGAACAAGGGGCCATTCAGGGCACCCTTAGGTCTTTGACTAGCCACCCAACCAGATTCAGCCAAGATTTGGATGTCAAATCGACTTGGAAGATGAACCAGAAGTGGGTGGGAGGCCGACCAATATCATAAATGCACCGTTTTGAGGGATGAGTGGTTTTTTGCATCCACAGTTGCGCATCGTGTGCATGTGCGCTTTTTCCCACATTTCTGAATGGTGCATGTGCGCGTGCTCCCTGTGTAGTCTTAGCACATGCTAATTTTATTTCTGATTGTATAGTTTTGGGCCTTTTGGAAATGAATTTTTTGTCCATGGGTGAACTAATAGCTGTTTGGAGATGTTGGATTCCTGTAACCATTTGCGAACGAAATTTCAGTGATAACATATGTCCCCTGATGGATGAGGTTAGGAGCATACGTATAGCCAAAATACATCAATGTTTCTTCTACTGAGAGCACCATTGTAAGAAAGAGAGATGAGGAGAGTGTCAAGAGTGATCCATTGGAGGGAGAGGGGAACCTGTAGGACCCAAACCTTTCATAAGGCATAAAAAATAAAATTGTGTACAAACGAGGCAGGCATACCCCATGCTCGTGTCATGTAACTCAAAAGTGTGTAATACAGTTACTGAAGTTGTGTGTCTATATAGATGATTACACCACTCTCAGGGGCATGTTGATAATAGAAGAGGATGATTATGATGGTGAATAAACTCTAAAAAGAGGTGATGACACCTAGAAGAAGTGTCAAGAATTCACAGGCATTGATGGCCTAACAATTTTCAGAGGCCTTCATAAAATATAAAAACAATTGCATGAGTCTCAAAGTAACAACAACCGCAACATGAGAAAGTGTTGAAGTCGAACATGGTGGGGGTCAACGATATCAGAGACAAATGATGGTTCTCTGTATGTCATCAGAGACTCCTCATTGTAAAGGTAATGAGAGTCAAGATACTGTTTCCCTGTTGGAAACTGTGCTAATGTCGAAATAAAGGGAGACGTGACCTTGTGAAGCAGAGGGCTTCATGAAATCAACTTGGACAAAATCAAGAACTGATGAGTAACATGGATGAAGTCTAGGAGCAGTGAGACTCAAGACTGCCTTTGGTTGGGGAGAGATGTAAAGTGGCAGCAATCATGAAATTGAATCTAGTGTCAAGGGGACAACGAGATGAGGGTAAATTGTGCCAGAGGCATGAAAAAATGGATAAAAATAGAGATCAAAAGGTGTATGGGATGTAGGATACTTGGATTTTATGGATAATATCATTGATGTCGGGAAGTAAAAAGTGCCCCAATCAAGGGTGACAATGGTTGCTTTGTCGGGGAAAGGAAGGTCACTAAAGGCATCAATAGAAAGCTATGAAAATGCGGAAAAATGGCTTGTACAATTACCAAAAGAATAAAAAATAATTTGGGATAACTATGCAGATACAAAAATGGGTGCCCCAGTGCAAGATGGCTTGGATGAATGAGGGCACAAGTTTCTCAAAAAACAAGTGGAGGGTTGGGGACCCATAGGCGGGTTTCTGTATTAGAGAGATGTATGGAGGACAATCTGTGGATGGGAAAACTGACGATGGGTGAAATGGATGGTTAATGATATTGCGGAGGTGCAGTCAAAACTAGAACCATGATAAAGTAACCTGGGAGTCCATTGGGTAGGCTGGAAAAATGAGGAGAAGGGGTATGCGGCTAGTTCTCAATGAAGCGTAAGACTATCGGGACTCCCATCCCTAAGGGGTGAAAACTGCATGAGTGTCAAAGTGCCAAGGGGACTATGAATGGGACAACTCATGTGGGGGAGAGTGCTACTGGGTGACAGTACCGAAATGCAGTGGAGGTGAGAGTACTGCAGAGCCAGAGATAGGGATCCTAGAGGAAAATATCGGAGGGTGTGACTGGGAGATGCATTTTGATATTCAAACGGAATGACTACATGCCAGTGTTGATAATATACCTAGAAGGATATTGTGTGATGTGTAATGATCAAGTACCTGCACACATAGAAATCGAATACCCAACGTGAACAATATTTGAAGAGAAATATCATATAACAGTTATTCAATAATATGTGAATGTAAGCAAGGATGATTTTAGGGGCTAAATTTCGCTCATGGGCTAATTTTCCATGGTTTTTCCAAAAACAATATTCGCTATTCTAAAAATGATTTGCCCAAATTATATAGGATAAAATTATTTTACCTTAAAAATCACCAAACTTTTTTACAAACTATATGAAATCCTCAGAAATTTGAATATTTTTTCAAAAATATCTCAAAACATTTTATAGTTGGCATATGAGGGATTAGTAAGATTCGCCAAGGTTTCTACATTTTAAAATAACTCTCCATCCTTAAAATCATCCCTGGTAAGCATGCGTACCTAAGCGTTAGATGAGAAAAATTCCCCCCAGGGGATGAGGATGGAAAGTGGCCTAGGGAATGGAATGGTGTAGGTGACAGGGTCCTGATCCCGTGGCTAAAGACAGATCGAAAAAAGGACGCCCGAAGCTCCCGTAAATGAGTTGGGAAGTTTGGCGAAATGGACTATATATAGATGTAGGTCCCATAAGGCCACCTCATTTGTACCTACTATCTTATTGAGTGGACACGTGATTCCAGAGGAGATTTGGATATTCTGGGAGACTGAGGCAGCTGATTCAGGATCAACGAGCTTCAGGTTGGTTTTCATATCCTTCTGCATAGAATTAGGGTTTTTGTTTTTGGGCAGGGCTTGTACGGAGAGTCATATAGGGGGTTTTGTGGGTGTGTGCACCCCAATGCATGGGAGATTGAGAAATTTGCGCACATGGATGCGTGCCTGTAATTATTTCATCCCCGCATGGAGGCACCCTAATGTGGAAAACAGGTGTGCATGGAATGCATGCATGTGCAAGTCACAACAACGCATGCATGCATGTCTGTACCCCCAGCAGCTGCGCATGCATGCACAGTTGTGTAGTGAACATCCGTGCTATGATGCATGCCTGTATGTGTTACAGGGGCACATGAATGCACCTCTGTATTGCCAACAATTGCACATGAGTGCGCGACTGGGGGATGAACAGACGCGCATCTGTGCGCGCCTATGGGAAAAACAATCGCGACTGTGAGGCAAAGATGAAGGGTATAAAAACTTATCTTTTTTGGAGATGTTGATGTTTTTATGGGTTATGATTGTTGATCAAGTGTTGTGTATGTGGATGCAGGTGATCATTTGGACGATGCTGATTCAATGGAGAGAGAGAGATTGGTCACTCCTTAGGGAGGTAGTGACCAATGAGGAGCTGACGGTCCATGATACTTTGGTATCTTGTGGGCTGCTGAAGTTCTTTGAGTGCCCTCTGATACAGGCGCATGAGTACCTCTTGCAGTTCTTGATTCAGATGTGGAGTCTAGATCTACATTACTTTATGGTGCGGGGTTAACAACTGGCCTTCACTGCGGTGGAGGATATATTTTTTTTGATTGGGCTCCCTTTCTGGGGAGTCCTTTATTGATGGAGCCCATAGTACCTGGGGATGGGAAGTTGGTTGTCTTAGGCCAAAGGTACTATACAAGGGAGAACTTCATGTCAGGCTCTGTGGTGAGTATTGGGGCGATGGACACCCTTGTTCATCATTGTGAGAGTTTATGGGTGTCTTGTGACTCAGCGGATTAGTGGAGGTCAGCTGAGGATTATGGAGAGGGCACTAGATGGTGAGAATTTTTCATGGGGCTTGATGCTCCATGCCAATATGGTAGGGCAGCTGGACAGGTGTCGTACTGCTGAATCAGGGGAGTTTTCCTTTGGGTCTATCTTGGTTGCATGGGTTTTCGAGAGGGTGTCAATGTTACGCCCTAGAGTGTTGTTGGGCACACCTGGTGTGCGAGAGTCGCGACTAAGGTGGTGGTCAACGATCCTGGTTCATCATGGTGGTGGGGAGGGTTGCTATTACTTCACGACTAAGGTTGCACAGGTGTGTCGGCAGATGTCGCAGATCATACTGCAGTATTTGTATTGTGGGGCCAACTTCCAGGGTGATTTGGAGATGGTGTTACCTCCAGGAGAGGTGTTTGATCACAGAGGTATGATGTGATTGTTGATGATTTTATTTTTAAATAGTATAGCATTTGTGTTATGTATAGATGGATTTTGATGCTACCATTTTTTTGTTGTATGTGCAGATGTGGGACTGCACGGGTGTGAGGTTGAGTTGGTTAGGGCACCGGTTCGTCAGGGGCCAGTGAAACCTCCACGAGGAGAGTCACGGGCATGAGAGAGATGACGGCATGATGATGCTTGGGTGAGGCCCACTAAGGATGAGAGAGCGGCCAAGCGACATCATTTTGATGACCCTGGTGCAGGGCCATCACATGCTCCTCTGAAAGAGGCCAGGGGAGACCAGGGGAGAAATCAAGGATATTAGCCACCACTTAGAGGCAGTATGTCAGGGAGTGCCTAAGGGCATGTGGTCATGGATGCTGGATGAGGGAGTCCTGGAATAGTGTGTGGGTGTTTTGGTGGCATGGTAGACCATGGTTCGAAGAGCGGCTGTAGTGGGGGCGGTGATGACTGGGAGACTGCCTCCAGGACCCGAGGGACCCCTAGCTAGTGGGGGCCCTCCTCCAGAGAGAGGGCCAGGTGGAGGAGCTCTAGAGGCACCGTGAGTGCCTCTGTATTTATGTATTTTTTGTACTGATAGATGTTGGTGAGCCCATTTTGTATGTGGTGAGGTGGCACCGTTTTTGCATCTATAGGGGTAAGGTGGTTCACCTACCTACGAATAGTGTATTTTATATACTATTTTTTGTAAACACTGATGAGACATTGACCGATATATATATATATATATATATATATATATATATATATATATATATATA
>CBVK0100154389.1:0-28244 GCA_900067695.1 Picea abies
TACATTAATCTACGTATGTGAGGGTTAGGACCTTAACAATATGCTTTGTTTTCCTTCCTCTGCCTAACAGGTGGTATCAGATCATAAGGTGAGAAATCCATTTCAAGAGTGATCAGGATCTCAGGGCTATTTCTGTGAAAAAGGGTGAGAGCACGCTCTGTTGTTTGAGACATTGTTTCTGGTGAAGTAGCCTGCCTCACTGCAAGTATGACAGAGCTGCGAGTGCAAGAGGAATCCATTGCATGAATGAGCCAAAGTTGGAAGGAGCAAAGAGCTGAGCTGAGTGGATGTGCTTAAGATAAAAGAGACCAACCTGTTGGAAGAGCTTGATCTGTATGTCGTGTGTTTGAGGAGGACGAATTCGTATGGAGGGGCAGTATTTGTTTCCCTATCGTGCATAAGCCTGTGCAAGGGGAGTAATAACTGCTCCTTACCTTCAGATCGTCTCGTTTTCCAAGTTCATCGCTCCCTTATAGTAGCGAGAGGAACGATAATAGGGAATCATCGCTTCCTACAGCGTACAGAAGAAACAATACTGGTGATAACGTCGTAATCATCACTCCGTATACATAGCGAGAGGAGCGTTGCTCGTTTTTCATCATTGGAGTGGCCTTGTGGAGGGAGTGATGATCGTGAAAGTTTATTCATTTTGAAGTTCGAGGTATATGCGTTTAACATGTGTATGAAAACGGTTTATGCACACAGGTATGAATAGTTTATGAGGTTGTGACATGGATATATTTATAAAGGAGCGGTTTGTTTTTTGTTTTATGTGAAAATCGTGGAATGGACATGATATAAATAAAGAGACTTTCTTTACCATACATTTAATAAAGGTGAGGTGGACCTTTGTTATATATTATGCACATAATACAAATCACATGAAGGGATCGACTTCATGATTAAAGTGGGTGGAGGATGCCTTATTAAAATATTATTTGTGGAATTTTCTTTTGGTTTAGTAAAAGGTTTAAAGATATATATATTAAATATTTGTGATTTATCTTAAATCTTTTAATTAAATATTTTTGTGTTAATGGAAAAAGTGTATAGTTCTAAATTTGAGGTGGAGAAATTCAGCCGCAAAACTATCTTTGAGTTATGGAAGCTCAAGGAAACAACAAGATCGGTGTTGGTTGAGTCACTTTGAAAGAAAAAAATATATATTTATTTTGGAGTTGTAGAAATTATTGATTCCACGTTAATGAGCATATGTCTGTAAGACCTAGATAGGCATGCGTACCCCTAGTTTATCACGTCACCTATGAAAATTCTAGACATATATTTAGGTAGATTGAATATGTGGGGGGGCATGTATGTTGGGTTAACCTTGACTCGGTAAAATAGTTAATGAGTTAAATATGTTTTTAGGTCAAAGCGGGTGTTTTTTCAAGTCCATGTGTTTTGGGTATCCCGTGGTATTGTGTCCATGGATTGCATGTAATGAAGCCTATAAAAGGCTTGGTGAACTCCATTGTAAATGGGTCTCGAGGTAAGCAATGAAGGCTTACTTCGTCAGCTTGGTCGGATTTGGTCAAGTTTGTTCGAATGCAAAGTTCGAGGTGGAGCAGTGTGTCCAGTTTAGAAAGGCGGGTCTGTAGAATTGTTGATGTGTTGGAAGGTCAATCAAGTGTTTGAGAATATATGATGAAGGTAAGTTCATATCCATGGAACTTGGAAAGTATTGCAAGGAATTTTGGATCAAATAGGCATGTTCAGTAATGCTAAGTTCTAACAATAGTTGTGGACTGAAGCGGTTATGCTATCTGGTAACTCGGTCACCATTTGTTGCAAAACACAGGAAGATTCAAGAAGAGGTATGAACAGGTCATCTAGTAATTACTCAAATGTGAAATTATTCGGTTGTGATGCTTATGGTTTTTTATCAGCTTTTTAAGTAGGACCCAGATCAAACAGTTAGATATTTGATATGGTGATGATGTTAAGGGGTGTAGACTATGGGATCCTACTACCCACAGAATCATCATGGAGAAAGATGCAGTGTTTGATGAATCTCCTTTTATAAAATCAAATATAGTAAAATATAAAAGTTTTAAAGCATGGCTGGTACCAGAAAGGTATTTGGAAGGTATTGATTTCCATGAAATTTTCTCACCAATTGTTAAAAGCTTGTTTCTAGGCATGCTGTGTTAACACTGGTTGTGATGGTACAACTAGATGTTAAAACTGTTTTACATGGAGGTTTTTGGATAAGGGGATTTATATGGAACAACTAGAACAGTTAGTTCAGAATCGCAACAAAAGATTTGTTTGCAAACTTAAAAATCATTGTATGGCCCGAAGCATGCTAGGCAAATGGTACAAGATGTTTGATTCCTTCATGGTAAGACAAATTTTATAAGAAGTGAGTATAAACATTGTGTTTATGGTATATTCATTATCTTGGCATTATATGTTATGCTTGTTGCAAGCACAAGCATGGTTGAGATCAACAGATTGGCTCAGTTGGTTATGACATTTGTTATGAAGGATCTAGAAGCAACACAATAAATCTTGGACACGGAAATAGATAGAGACGGGAAATATGGTAAGATTGGTTATCACAACAAAAGTATGTGGTGAAGATACTCAGGAAATTCAGTATGAATAATGTGAAACTGGTAAAATCCCTTTGTATTTCCATTGTAAGTTATCTTCAATGTTATGTCCTAATTGATGAAGAAGTAAAGGGTTATATGTCTCGAGTATTATATGCTAGTAGGAAGTTTGATGATTTCAATGGAGAAGTGGTCAACATTTCACATACAGTTGGTGTTGTTAGTAGACACGTGACAAAACCAGGTCAAGAGCATGGAAATGGGTGCTTCAAACAAAGAAGCACAAGTATCACCTACAATGGTTGTAGTGATTTGGTATGTGGTTATAATTCATGAGATTTGGACAAGTGCATTGGTTTATTAGACAAGTTACTAATGGAGACAAAATGGTCCATACTAGAGTGAATCATGCATACATGTTCATGTAACGACATTGTTAGAGAAGTTGCAGAGTTGTGATGGTGTTTGGCTTCTCTTGCAGGAAAGGTGATGGATAAATTAATTAAGGGCATGACATATCAGGTAAATTGTTGTCAAGGTGGAGATTGTTGGAAACATGCCAACGCATGATATATGAACATTAAAATCAAATTCATCCATTCTTTTGGTCCAACCATTGGTAATAAAGCAATTTGACGACTATTTTGAAAACTTAATTCAATAGGTAAAGACATGGAAATTGTGCATGATCAAGCACGTTCTTTCATTCTCTTAATCCAACCATTAATAATAAAGGGCCTCATCAATTTATCTCATAGATAATTATAGGCTTTTTTCATACATGTAAATAACTTTTCTCTTCCATGCGTAAGCCAAATTTAGCAGGTAAATGAAACAATGAACCTCTCTTTTGAAATCACTAGCACGCTCTCACAAATTTCGCAAGCAAATAAAGTGGTTTGACTCCCTAAACCCCATCATTGGCCCTCTAATTCATTGGAAAAACTATCTAGTAAAGGAAACCATTTCTTATTTCATTAGACAAATAATGTTACATAAAAAACACTCAGAAAGTTGTTCATGTCATCATCAGGCATGCGTTTTATTCAAAGTTTGTGGCTTCCATATCAAGATGAAGATTAGTTCAATGACAGCCATAAGATTCAAGACTTCATAATGATAAACTTTTTATTAACGATCAGGGTTCATAATTTTCTTGGATTGTTATTGTCTCTTTTTTAGGCTACATGAGGGATTGAATCTTTGCATTAGTGATATCGTGTTCTTAGTTTATTTATTAAAATTTAATATTATCTTTTTTACCCAAATAATTGTTCTACGAGATCTAGGATTTCATTAACAAATCATTCTGGAAGGAATAGCCATGCCTACGTTAAATCACTTTGGTGAAGGGTAGGATTTCCTCGGATGACTCACTTTGGTGAACTCCATGATTTCCCTGGTGAAGGGCAGGATTTCCTCGGATGACTCACTTTGGTGAACTCCACGATTTCCCTTGGATGAGGGAAAGCTCTTTCTCTCCTCATCTTATTGGGCCACTTTTATCTTGATTGTGTTGATTTTTCTGATTCTCGGATTTTGATAGTTATTTCCTTATGATTTCAAAATAACATTCACTTTCATACAAAAGTTATCTTCTTATGATTTCAAAATAAAATTCACTTTCATACCAAAGTTATCATAGAATAATTATACACTGAAAATATCAACTTAGTGGAAATAACAAGATCTATAAATATTAACCATGCAAAGTAGACACAAGAACACAAGAGTTTATCATGGGAAACCCAACCTTGGGAGAAAACCCAACAACCTTTCTTATAGAAGAATTCAATCCAAGATATTACCAGTACATCACCAACACCAAATCAGAGTCATCCCCAAGTCTATCACCTCCAAGAGCTAGCACCTAAATAATATGACCAAGAATAACCAACAAAAAGATCCTTTAAGCCTAGAGCCTCTCCAAGATAGCACATAAGTAAGTAGACCAAGAATGCAACTGGGAAGATACAACTCGCACGAAGAAAATGGCTAGTGCACACTGCAAAAGGAGAATTTTTTGTATGTCCAATTGAAATGATCCATCCTGTAGTTATACTAATCTAGGCTCTTGTCTTTTCATGTGGGTCCACCTTCTCATTCTGGTTCTTCAAATGTAATGTCCCCATTTTAGGGCATTTTAACTTTACAGAGTTTTATGCCTACCAGAGTAGCCAAATAGGAGTAACAGAGAATTTGAGAGATATTCAGGGGTTTTATTGGGCCTGACTTGCATCTTTCATCATCGGGATCCATTCCTCACATCTTGGTGATGCAGGAGCATCGTCATCAGCCAAGCGAGGATGAAGGTGAAAGCCAGCTGGGAAGAGCACAACACACGTTTTGCACATTTTGAAATATTTTTGAAAGATTAAGAAGCGAATATTAATGTAGTAGCTAGAAGTGTAATTTCATTTATATTTGGCTGTTGTAAACATATTGTGAGCGACTTGCTCTCATCTGTCAATGTAAAAGGCATTTAAGCCCAGTTAATGAAAGTAGGTAGGTTTGAATTAATAGATTAGACAGTTTAGAAGAGTAGGAGGGAAAACGGATATAGACACCCTCGCCTTTGTATCATGGTAGTTAGTTGCATCATTAGCATAGCACAAAAGAAGATAGATGTAGCAGAGAGTTGAAAAGAAGAATCCATGTACAAGAGATTTGAATTAATATATGAAGCTTTGAATAAGATTTCATGGTGTTATGATGTTTTCTGTTTATACATGGTGAATGGTATGCTTATGGTTGTTTTATTTTCTCTGTTATGCATTTGTTATGAGGCTATGCTTTGTATGTATGATTTCATATTGAATGTTTGAAGTCCGAGAGAGAGAGAGAATGAGTTTCAATTGTTTCTCTTCGTGAGTGAGAGAAGTCCCTGCAAGGAGTGCAGTGAAATGCCCATAAGGTGTGCATTGACAAGGGTTCTGAGTTTTATCTCAGAAAGCTCAGGAGAAATACTGTTGTTCTCATTCCAGCAGAAGTGCAGGTGAAGCATAGAAGCCATGCCAGGTGTGCGCAGGCTAGTTGAAGCCTTAGAATTTATCAACTAAGGTTAAAGATTGAAGGAATGTTGTTGTAGAGGGTGCACAGAGTTGAGAATCAAATACTTAGAAGTATTTGAAAGATCACCGCAAGGAGTGCATGCAGGAGTCCTTTTGAGACTCAAGTTTGCAAGTGAAAGCTCAGGAGAGTTAGTGCCTTTGAAGTGTTAAAAGGGAGATGGAGCGAAGTCGCTTTGCAGAAGCCAAGTTCAAATGAGGAACACTGGTTCATTTCGCAAAAGTCTTCAAGGAAGGAACGAGTGGTTGAAATTCTCTGTGGGGAACTCAAGAAGTTGTGAGGGTCATGGGATTCAATGAAACTGCAAGGAGGTTAAGCGTTGGATGAATCCACGCTTTGGGAGGTAAGATGCAACGTGAATCGTTGATCGTCGTAGTGGAGCCGTCTGATCATTTCGGGGATTTGGAGTTTGTAAGTCCAGAGTGTAAGCCAAAATCCTTGGTCACTCTAACTCCCGAATCACGAAAAGGATTGTGAAGTGGCATTTCAACATTTCAGGAATTGGCATTTCGGAATTCCTGTTGATAAGGATTCAGGGCACTTCACATAAGAAACCCCGTAGTTGCGAAATGCGAAGTATTGGTGAAGGGCATTTCGGCATTTCGGTGTTTTGGGGTTCAAAAACCTAAGAAGACAGTGGTTTGGGATCGAGATTCTCGAACTCCCGGTACTCGGAAACTCGAAACAACATGGCAGTTGGATCGAACAGAGGCTTATTATCTGTTGACCATGTGGAAGGTGCCATTTCGGAATTCGGGGTTTAGAAGTGGTAGAAAGACGGAAATCGAAGGCTTGTTCAAGTCCCGAAAGTCAGGAAGCTAGAGTGGACAGATGGTGTGTTTTCGTTAAAAAGGCGGAGACAATCTGCATTGACTACTTCAGGGTTCAGGGATTGGAGAGTCAAGAAGCCTCACGTCAAGATTCACGAAATCGCAAAGTTCGAAACTCCAAAAAGGAGAAAAGTTCCGTTGGAAGCCAGTCTTTTGTTGAACGCATCGAGGTTCAGCATTTTGGTATTTTCGAAGACAAGAGGTCAGGGTTCTTTGTTCTGGAACTCCTGGAGTCACGAAACATGATACAGATATGGAGGAGGACGCGACCAAAGATTTCAGCATTTCATCATTTCGAGTCTCGGAGGTTGTAGATATAGAAAACTCGACAACAGGAACCGCGATATCACGAAACCCAAAATCTCGATTCAGTGAAGGGTGTGATCATATTGTCGGTCAAAATATTTGGATTGATGCCTTATGTTTGATCATGTGGGCATACCTATAAGGACCTATGGAAAACATTGTGTGTGGTTGTGTGGGATTCCCTGTGGAAGAATCTAAGAGTCAATCAGACTCAAAGGGCAGATTTTAGAACGATCCTGAGTGGATTCTGGCCCGAGGGTCGGGGGCCTGTGTCAAGTGGTATCAGAGCCTAACTCTGTTTGTATATTGCAGGCAGAGGAAGCAAGAGGAGAAAGAGTACTCTGATACGCCAAGTGGTATCAGAGCCTGACTCTGTTTTTATATTGCAGGCAGAGGAAGCGAGAGGAGAAAGAGTACTCTGATACACCAAGTGGTATCAGATCCCAGAACAAGTTCTTTGCTTTCTATAGCAGAGAAAAGAGGAACATTTTGCAGCCATGCCGCCGAGAAGAAGAGACAGGCCAATGCCAATGCCTAATCCAGCAGTGGAAAGAGAAAAACGTGAATTACATGCCAGGCTTGACGCCATGGAGATAGCATAGAGGCGCACAGTCGACGCTGGGGATATCAGCGAGGCTGTCAGTGAAAATGAAGCTGGAAACGAAGGCGAAGAAGTTGCAGCCAAAGATGTTGTGGATGAATGCCTATTCAAGTCTTTTGCAAGGATAGGTGCCAGAGCAAAAATGGACATTCCAATGTATGAGGGAAACCTGGATGTTGAAGAGCTTCTAGACTAGATTAGAGCTCTAGATAAATACTTCAACTATGAGGAGGTCGAGGAAGACAAGAAAGTCAAACATGTCATTACTAGACTTAAAGGGCATGCAACACTATGGTGGGATGAACTGCAGGCTTACAAATGCTGCAAGGGAAAGTAGAAAATCAAGAGCTGGGATAGAATGGTTGAAAATATGAAATCCAAATTCATACCCAAGGATTAACAAATCACTTTGTATCAAAGGATGTAGAATTTGAGACAAAAGTTGATGTCAGCGAAAGAATACACTGAAGATTTCTATAAGATAAACATCAGAGCAGGTCATCAGGAAAGCGATGATGGAAAGGTTTCCGGATACATGAATGGTTTGAGATATGACATCCAAGATGAGATGAGCATGATGATCATTCGAAATGTGGCAGATGCTTATCAGATAGCTCTGAAAGCTGAAGAGAAGATGAGCCGAAAACAAGGTCAAAGAGGTCGAGGTAGAAGTCAAGCCAGAGGCAAAAAAATTTCCCAAGACAGAACTCAGAAATCTAAAGAAGAGGGAAAGAAACCTCAAACTCAACATGAGAGAGGTAGAAGCTCATAGAGAGGGCAGTATGCTGATAGAAACACTTTTCCTCGAGCTAGAGGAAGAGGAAGAGGCAGAGGCGGTGAAATAAAATTCTTTGTCTGTGGAAAGATCAGACATAAATCCTATGAGTGACCAGATAAGAAAAAAGATGGTGGTGAAATTCACATTTCTGAAGCTCAAGGATAGAATGTTGAGGCAGAAGATGCTGAGGGTGGAAGATCCTTGATGATGAGGAAAGTTCTCTTGAATCCAAAGAAGGAGGCTAAGAACCCAGCCTAAAGAAACAGTCTGTTTCGGACTGCTTGCAGAACCAAAGATAGGGTATGCAAAGTCATAGTGGACAGCGGTAGAAATGCTGGAGCTGGAGACTGTTGTACATCCAAGCCCATACATAGTTTCGTGGCTACAAAAAGGACATCGGGTAAATGTTACCAAACAGTGTTTTGTTGAATTTAAAATAGGAGGATATAAGGATGAAATATTATGTGATGTCATTCCCATGGATGTTTGTCATCTATTGCTGGATAGACCATGGCAATATGATAGAAACGTGGTTCATGATGGGAGAAAGAACACGTACACCTTGGAGAAAAATGGAAGGACACACATGTTGTCACTGATTAAGGACAAAGAAGTGAAACCAGCCTGGTGAGAAACACTGTACTTCTCATGAGTGGGAAGGAACTTCTTAAGGAGGTTAAGAAGAAGGAAGACACACAATTTATTATGGCCAGGAAGCCTAGAATTGTCTTGACCGGTACGAGGATAGATGATTTACCAGAATATATCCAGGAGTTGCTGGAAGAGTTCACTGATATAGTAGTGGACGAACTACTTTGTTCGTTGCCACCGATTAGGAGTATAATACATCACATCGATCTTATACCTGGAGCCAGTTTACCAAACAAAGCCGTGTACAGATTAACGCCGTAGGAAAGCGAGGATGTCAAGAGACAGGTCCAAGACTTAATGGACAAAGGATTGATTAGAGAAAGCTTGAATCCATGCACTATTTCGACAATGCTCAGCCCAAAGAAAGATGGAGGCTGGAGGATCTGTACAGACTCAAGGTCAATCAATAATATTACCATCAGATACAAATTTCCATTGCCAAGGGTGGATGACTTGATGGATTGCTTGAGTGGAGAATTTTTTTTTTCAAAAATTGATTTGAAAAGCGGGTATCATCAGATTCAAATGAGAGAAGGTGATGAATGGAAGACAACATTCAAGACGAATGAGGGGCTGTATGAATGGCTTGTCATGCCATTTGGCTTAACAAATGCACCCAGTACTTTCATGATATTGATGAAAAAAGTCCTGAAGGATTTCATAGGGAAATTAGTCATTGTATATCTTGATGATATATTAATCTTCAACAAAACAAAAGCAGAACACTTAGAGCATTTAGTTGCAGTGATGAAGAGATTACAGCAAGAGAAATTGCTGATAAATATGAAGAAATCGTCATTTATGAGGACAAAAATCATTTATTTGGGTTTTGTTATCTCTGCAAATGAGTTGAAGATGGATCCAGAAAAGGTAAATGCAATTAAGAATTGGCCATCGCCGAAGAGCGTGTTTGAAGTTCTATGCTTCCATGGTTTGGCAAGTTTCTACAGGAAATTCATCCGAAACTTCAGTGGAATTAGTGCACCAATGATGGATACGGTGAAGAAAAGACACAAATCTTTTCATTGGACAGAAGAAGAAGAGAAGAGTTTTAACCTGTTGAAGAAGAAGATCACGGAGCAACCAATTTTGGTTTTGCCGAATTTTAGCAAGACATTCCAGGTTAAGTGTGATGCAAGTGGACTTGCAAATGGAGCGGTCTTGAGCCAAGATGATGGGTCGATCACATACTTCAGTGAAAAACTGAATGAAGCAAAGATCAAATACTCAACATATGACAAAGAATTCTATGCGATCATACAAGAACTGAAGAAATGGAGACATTATTTGGTTCCTAAAGAGTTTGTTTTGTACAGTGATACTCATGCTTTACAATTCATGAATCAATGGGAGAAGTTGAACCAAAAACATGTTAAATGGGTTGAATTCATGCAGAATTTTACTTTTGTGATTAAGCATATTTCTGGAATAGCTAACAAATTTGTTGATGCTTTCAGCAGGAAATGTTTGCTTATGTAGGAATTCAGAGTCAAAAATTTGGGTTTTGATAACATCAAAGAAATGTACAGGGATGATCTAGATTTTAAGGAATCATATGAGGCATCTGAGAATCTAGTTCTCAGGGACAGAACCCAATGAATTGAATACATGATCTAGGATGGATTATTGTTCAGGGGCAATCAACTATTTATTCCAAAATTCTCCATGAGGGAGAATCTGTTGAAAGAAAAACACAGTGGAGGATTGGTTGGACACTTCGGTCATGATAAGACGTTCTCAAAGTTGAATGGCTCATATTTTTGGCCAGGGGTGAGGATAGATGTTAAGAAATTTGTGGACATATGCAGGATTTGTCAACACACAAAAGGGAAAAGACAGAACACAGGGTTATACCAGCCATTACTGTTACACATTATTTTCATCATCCTTATGACCGTTAATGATGTAAACCTATTTGTTGCCTTCAAAGGGGTCAATGGCCTGAGTTCCTAAAGAGAGAAGGGAGAAGAACTTTTCCCGAGAAAAGAAGTTGTGTTTTCCCTTGTAAAAATCCTGTAAAAAAGGAAGTTCGCAGGTTGCTATATAGGCAGGGTGCGAGAATGCCTGATTCTCGTAGGTTGCACCATAGCTAGGGTGCGAGATGTTCATAGGTTTCTCTATAGGCAGGGTGTGAGAATGCCTACACGTGGGAAACAAAAGCATTTTCTTGAATCTTCTAGAAGGAGAAACTTCTATGGTGAGGTGGCATCCAAATGGTTTGGATCTTACTCGCTTTCATGATTTAGTGGGATCATCCTAACCTCCTCACTTTATCCTCTTCAACTTATAAAAGGAGAGGAGTTCTCATGGAGAAAGTTAGCTTTGGTTAGCTTTGGTCAGCTTTGGAGCTTTTGGGATTGTTATCTTGGTTAGAGTGGCTTTGAGATTTTCTTTGTCAAGATAGCTTGTGAGTAGTATCAGATCTATGCTCTCAAAATTCTTGGAGTGGAAGTGTGTGGGGAACGAAGGACAGTTGGAAGGGAACTTACGACAACAAGGCCATGGTTGTAATCTCTCTTTCACATTTAATATGATACAGTAATATGATTCTTTCCTATAAAGCTTGTTTTGTTTTATTGTATGATTCCTTGATCACATACATAGGTTTATATTGAGTTAATGCTATTACTATCACTTTGGTTGGTTGCATTCTTTTGTAGGTTCATCATTGTACGAACGTTGGAACGGAGCTAGGATGGCAATGGTGAGAGGAACTGATGTTTAAACAGTATGTCACCTATCCCTCTTTAGTTAGTAAATTCAATATCTAAAACTTAAGGAAAGCGTCATGTTCTGGTGTGTTTTGTTCTAGATCTAGGTGGATCTAGGGAGATCAGTTAGTGTCCGCACCTACCGATTTTTCTGATAACAATTACCCATACCTGCAAGACCATGGGACGCAGTGAGCATGGATTTCATATTGGAACTACCAAGAACACAAAGAGGATGTGATTCGATCTTTGTGGTAGTCGACATATTTTCAAATATGGCACATTTCATACCATGCTAGAAAACCAGCGACACAACTCATATTGCAAACCTATTTTTCAAGGAAGTTGTCAGACTTCATGGCTTGCCAAGGAGTATTGTTTCTGATCAGGATACCAAGTTCGTTGGACATTTCTGGAGGAACTTGTGGAAGAAGGTGGGGACAATTTTTTCATTTAGCTCAACATATCATCCTTAGACAGATGGGCAAACAGAAGTTGTGAACAAAAGCTTGGGAGATTTGTTGAGGAGCTCAGTGACTGAACACCACAGTCAGTGGGATCACATTCTTCCACAGGTAGAATTCGCTTAACAGAAGCACAGGGAAGAGTCCATTTCAGATTGTATATGGAATGTAGCCAAGGGGAGTTTCTGAATTAAAAGATTCGAATCAAGCTGAATTCAGGAGTGCTAGTGTAGAGGACTTTGTAGAGCGAATGAAATACCTTCACAGCCGAGTCAAAGAACGATTGCAGAATTCAAATCAAGAATACAAGCGGAGAGCAAATCAATACAGGCGAGAACTTCAATTTGAAGTTGGTGATTTTATTCTTGCACATTTGAGGAAGGAAAGGTTCCCAAGGGTAACATATAACAAACTGAAGATGAAAAAGATTGGACCATGCAAGGTCATAAGGAAATTTGGGGCAAACGCATATGAGATTAAATTACCCGATGGGGTCGGAATCTCACCGATATTCAATGTTGTGGATTTGTACCCTTAGAGAACTGAAGAAGCAGTAGCAGAGGAGGAACAAAAAGAAGTTCAGTGGACCAAAAAAATGCCTGTAGCTGAAAATCCACATATGGAAAGTATAATTGACAAGAGAGTCAATAGGAAGACCAGGAGAAAGGAATATTTTGAATACTTAGTCAAGTGGAAAGGACATCCAGTTGAAGATGACAGTTGGGAAGATGAAGCAGAAATTCAGAAGCATGGATAGACCGTGCAAGAGCTCATGAACAAGAGTTCATGAAAATTTTCAAGCGAGGGAGTATGATGCAGGAGCATCGTCAACAACTAAGCGAGCCAGAAGGTGAAAGACAACTGGGAAGAGAGCAACACACATTTTGCACATTTTGAAATATTTTTGAAAGATTAAGAAGCGGATATTAATGTAGTAACTAGAAGTGTACTTTCATTTATTTATGGTTGTTGTAAATAGATTGTGAGCGATTTTCTCTCATCTGTCAATGTAAAAGGCATTTAAGCCCAGTTAATGAAAGTAGGTAGGCTTGAATTAACAGATTAGATAGTTTAGAAGAGTAGGAGGGAAAACAGATATAGACACCCTCGCCTTTGTATCATGGTAGTTAGTTGCATCATTAGCATAGCATAGAAGAGGAGAGTTGTAGCAGAGAGTTGAAAAGAAGAGTCCATGTACAGGAGCTTTGAATTAATATATGAAGCTTTGAATCAGATTTCATGGTGTTATGATGTTTTCTTTTTATACATGGTCAATGGTATGCTTATGGTTGTTTTATTCTCTCTATTATGCATTTGTTATGAGTCTATGTTGTGTATGTATGATTTCATATTGAATGTTTGAAGTCTGAGAGATAGAGAGAATGGGTTTCAATTGTTTCTCTTCCTGAGTGAGAGAAGTTCCTGCAACGAGTGCAGTGAAACGCCCACAAGGTGTGTGTTGACAAGGGTTCTAATTTTTATCTCAGAAAGATCAGGAGAGATATTGTTGTTCTCATTCCAACAGAAGTGCAAGTGAAGCACAAAAGTCATGCCAGGTGTGCGCAGGCTAGTTGAAGCCTTAGAATTTATCAACGTTGCAGAGGGTGCACAGAGTCGAGAATAAAATACTTAGAAGTATTTGAAAGATCGCCACAAGGAGTGCATGCAAGAGTCCTTTTGAGACTCAAGTTTGCAAGTGAAATCTCAGAAGAGTTAGTGCCTTTGAAGTGTTAAAATGGAGACAGAACGAAGTCGCTTTGCAGAAGCCAAGTTCAGATGAGGAACACTGGTTCATTTCACAGAAGTCTTCAAGGAAGGAATGAGCGGTTGAAATTCTTTGTGGGGAACTCGCAAAGTTGCAAGGGCCGTGGGATTCAGTGAAACTGCAAGGAGGCTAAGCGTTGGATGAATCCACCCTTCAGGAGGTAAGACGCAACGTGGATCTTTGATCGTGGTTCTGGAGCCATCTAATCATTTCGGGGATTCAGAGTTTGTAAGTCTGGAGGGTAAGACAAAATCCTTAGTCACTCTAGCTCCTTAATCGTGAAAAGGATTGTGAAGTGGCATTTCGACATTTCGGGAATTGACGTTTCGGCATTCCCGTTGACAAGGATTCAGGGCACTTCACATAAGAAACCCTGGAGTTTAGAAACACGAAGTATTGGTGAAGGGCATTTCAACATTTCGGTGTTTCGGGGTTCAAAAAACCGAGAAGACAGTGGTTTGGGATCAAGAGTCTCAAACTCCCGGTACCCGAAAACCCAAAACAACGTGGAAGTTGGATTGAAAGGAGGCTTATTAGCTGTTGACCCTGTAGAAGGTGCCATTTCGGAATTTGGGGTTTAGAAGTTGTAGAAGGATGGAAATCGAAGGCTTGTTCAAGTCCCAAAAGCTGGGAAGCTAGAGTGGACAAGTGGTGTGTTTTCGTTAAAAAGGTGGATTCAATCTCCATTGACCATTTCGGGGTTCGAGGGTTGGAGATTCGAGAAGCCTCGCGTCAAGATTCAAGAAATCGCAAAGTCTGAAACTACGAAAAGAAGAAAAGTTTCATTGGAGGCCAGTCTTTTGCTGAATGCATCGGGGTTTGACATTTCAGTATTTCTAAAGAGAAGAGGTCAGGGTTCTTTGTTATGGAACTCCCGGAGTCGCGAAACGTGATACAACTATGGAGTAGGATGCGGCCAAAGATTTCAGCATTTCGGCATTTCGGGTCTCAGAGGTTGTAGAGACAGGAAAATCGACAATAGGAATCGCAATATCATGAAACCCAAAATCTCGATTCAGTGAAGGGCGCGATCATATTGTCGGTAAGAAGATTTGGGTTGATGCCTTGTGTTTGATCATGTGGGCATACCTATAAGGACTTGTGGAAAACACAGTGTGTGTGTGTGTGGGATTGTTTGTGGAGGAATCGAAGAGTCAATCAGACTCAAAGGGCAGATTTTAGAATGATCCTGAGCATATTCTGGCCCGAGGGTCGGGGGTCTATGTCACTTGGCTTTGGTTCAATTGCATTCCGATGATTTCCGTAATTTTGAGTTATTATGGGTCATATCTTAATTAAATTCACTAATAAGGTCATAATGGGAATATTACTTGGAGAAACCTCTTAGTGTAATAGCTCATCCAAATCGGGAAGAACAGAACTACAGGATAAGATGATGAAAAGTGACTTTCAGTGGATGGAGAAGCCATAAGGATGGATAAATCACTTTTTAGAGGTAAAATGGTTAATTAATTAATTAATTAAGTGATTTAGTCAAGAATAATAAAATAAAATAAAAGTCACTTGGAGGGAAAAGGTCAACAAAGAATTAGTGTTTCGGCAATGAATTAAGGTTTAGAAAACCTATAAGAGAAGGGTCAGCAACCTAATTCATCATTATGCAGATTATGACTTGTCATTGAGGAGAGAGGTGCATCTCAGGAGAGATAGTTCAGTGGATTCTAGGAGGAACACACCAATTGGTTGATTTTGGTGTTGAGAGACACACCCTAGCAACTGGGAAGATCACACAGGTCTTCCATCATTCGTCAGCAGCGGTTACACAGGGTCCAGCAGCAAGGGCACACTTATCTAAGGTGAGGGAACAACTTCTGAGGAGGTTCAGTGGATCGACTTGTCCCATACAAGGAGATTTCAGAGATTCCCCTCCGACCCAGTTGAGAGGAAGGCAAGGCACATATTTTTCACTTTTCCTCATCAGATACCGATGGAGGAATCATCCGAGGTTCATTTTCTAGACTTGGAATTGTGAAACTTTTGGCAAACACATTTGGGGTTCTCAAGTGAGCATCAAGTTAGATTCAAGGAAATCCTTCTGACCCATTTCCCAGTAGGCCAGAGATACATCTCAGCCGATTTTGGTGGTGGAATCACTGGGGTGCAGTTTTCCAGTGAGAGAGGGGTGCATTCCCCCAGGGGGATCCATTAGAGGTTTAGACACACCAGTAGAAGGGTCAGTCAGTCACTAGGGCTGAGAGCTAGAGCAGGGCACACCATTTGGGATAGTTTCTAGGACATTCTAATAGGTTTAGCCACCTGGGTGAATTTTTCGGACTTTCAGTAGTTATCGTGTGAGTTTCCATAGTTCCAACTCATCCATTGATCCTGCAGTGCTCATCTATTATCGGGTATTATCATTTAGTTTTCTTATTTTATTCTGGATAAGATCCTTTTTTCATTTGATCTATCCGAGTGATTCATTTTATTCATCCGCATTTGGCATTTGTACTCTCCTGAGATATCATAATATAAACTTTGCAGTATTTTGTCACATTTGTTATTTGTATGATCATTTATATGCTATAAACCATTAATCCTACACACACATTAGCATCATTTCCTAGACAATCCAAGTTAGAAGCATTACAGTGGTATCAGAGATGGTTTTCCTGCCAACCTAAGGGGAAAATCAAATAAGGATGTAGATACATCATTACTAGCAAGTGGATTGACAGGAACACAGATGGAGCCTACACCCATTAGATGAAGGGAGCATTGCTACAGTTTTAGAGTTCCTTGGAGGCCAAATCACAGATGAAGGGGTAAAGGGAAGGTACACATTGTTGAGGTGCACTATGACATTGAGGATGAGGAGATGGATGTGAATGAAACCATAGATGCCTATTTAGAGCAATCCGATAACACTAGTGACTCTTGCGCATCTGAGGGATAGTTGGATGGCCAGGATGATAACTTATATCCTTCAGCTTCCCCATCTAGTAATGTTGAGGATTCAACACTTCAGCATAGTGGTGACACCTGTGAGGATTCATATGTGTTGGCACTTAGACATGATGATATTAGGAGGTTGGATGACCAACCTATGGGTGTAGACATGGTTTCCAGGAAGTCATGTATGGAGGATGATGAGATTCCTATGAGGAGCGAGCCACACTTTTAATCTTCTCAATCACCTATGCTAGCCATGACACATGAGGATATTAGTGGCATTCCCGGTATGGTAGAAGAGCATTGTGTGGGGATTGTACATAAGGAACATATGGATCTGCATTCCCAGGAGGAGAGGTATGGCTTGGAGATAGTTGACCTTACACATACCTATCAGTATGAGGAGAGTGAGTCACCACTCTTGGATATTCCATTGATGGACCAGGTTGTGGAGACTGACAACTTATTGGGTCACTTACTCCCAGGATCGATCTACAGTGATGAGGATGCACTCCTTATTGGTTGGGATGACCATAGCATGTGTCTGGACACATCTGTATGGGATCCAGGCACAGATGATATTAGTAGGGTGAGTGCACAGAAGGATACAACTGCCCATACAGGATACAGTTTGATTCATATACGGGTCACAGTTGGTGATGGCATGTAGTGGAATACAGGAGGACTCAGTAGCACAGGGGACAGTGGGAAGTTAATGCCTTATATTTTGAGGAGTGCGTTGTTGGGGATTCCATTGTTGACACTAGTAGTGAGAGGCATGAGGTAGCACCTCAGTAAGGTTGTGACCATGAGTCACAACACTTGGCAGGACAGTTAAGAGTCAGTGAGGACATGATCATGGCAGCCACTAGATGCATTGATGAGATACACATGCCTTGGTGGCAGGTTATTTTTGGAGGACCTCGATGGCACATGATAGTTCAGATGGGGGACTTTTCATTGATGACTTCCATACACTTAGGGAGAGAGTGATTGTGATGAGGGTCGACTACAAACAGCTGTTGATGGATAGGGATTACCTATTGGAGGTTGGCGAGATGTATAACAAGGCATTGAGGGAGCAGGGGATTGAGATGGACTGACTCACTCATGAGTTGGTGAGCACACGGAGATTCTTGGAAGGCATACAAATAGCCCTTCAGGAATCAAAGTCCATATCAGAGGAGCTTCTTGGGGAAATTAAACAAAGATCCACTACATCTATTTTAGCAGAGAGTCAGATATATCCCTCAGCCACATTGCGAGAGGATGTTGGTGGTTTATAAGTGGAGCACCAATTGAGGGAGGAGAATGAGGAGTACCCGAGATCACTAATGAGTATGGAGAGATATGATCCAGAGACACAGAAGGATGTTCATAGGTGAAAGGTACCACCCTTCATGAGGGGTGTTGAGACATTTGGGCACACACATACACATGGGGATTCTAGAGCCAGGGGCAGTTATGAGGACACTCCTATTTTTGTTCCAAGATTGGTTGACCTTCATGTAGAGGATGACCCAGTAGTACACCCAAGATCCATGATGTTGAAGGTGTATACAAGAGATCACATGAGTATGTAGGGGCATATAGTGATTAGTGGTAGTTCACAGAGACATACAAAGGTGTACAATGGGATTCAGGGGGACACACTGGATTGCAGGGAGGATATGTACTTAGTAGAGAATGGAGATTCCTCTCCCTTGTAGCATTATACAGATCTCGGAGATCACCTTCATCATAGTAGCAGTTGCATGAGTGATGATGGCTGGAGAATGATTGACCCTTAGTTTGTGGAGATACCTATTGGTGGGTGTTCGGTGATGAGTACAAGCGATTATTTACCATGGGTGTCAGTGGACGAGATTTTGGTCAAGTCCCTGGGATTGACCAAAGCATATGATACTTTCCAGTCCTATAGTTGGTTGTAGATATTTATGATAGACTCTCCTGATACTTTTATCATTGACAACAACACAGGGGGGTCTAGACCGTGGCAGGGGACATGGAGATTTGGTAGGCTGAGACCATCTGACAAGAGTGTCTTGATTGCATACATTAGGATAGGGTTGGATCATCAGGGGCAGACAATTGAGGCCGTAGACATGATGGGAGTATCCTAGGCCATGGGACAGAGGATATCTTAGAGGTTTCTACATATTCAGACTCTCATTGGGATGAGGGTGGAGGGATTTCGACAGTTACCGATAGGGCACATCAACAATTAGTGGGGATTGGAAGTGATGAACTTCCAAATTTGACATGGGATCCGAGATTCCATTGGGTCAATATTTTGTTTCATCTTATGAGGATCCAGGAGGGGAGGGTCCAATATGGATACTTTGAGCTGACAATCATTATCATAGTAGAGCAACATCTACATGATGGTCCCTGTCAGAGACTAGAATGTGGCCCTGGGATTACAGGGCTGGGCATTTGATTGATTGATGGAGACGAGTGGATGTTTGTAGGGGGGAAACACTTTGATTTTACATTGAGTTTCAGTATTGTGGAGAGCACATCACTGGCTAGTGATTCGTTGAGGTCTTGTAGTACCTCACTATGGCAACATCATGTTTAGTTGGTGGCGACTGTGGTATGGTTTGGTTGGATAGACCCATTTCGGGTTGAGGGCATGTGTTATTTGTAGGAGACTCATGGTGTTGATATGTTATAGAACTATACTCCACAGGGAATTGAAATTCACATTCTGATATGGGATCTAGGGATTGGAGTGCTTGGTAGTTCAGCGTTTGATAGAGTTGAGTTTCGAGTAGAGTGGTTGCTTAGGGAGTTGACTGAGATTCTTTGCCCATTGATCATTCTACTCATCATGAGCATGTGGGTGTCATGTGTGGTGAGCACTTGGAGAGACCACAACTTGACAGGAGTCTACCTTGTGTCACATAGGTGGATATGGGACCTCAGTATCATATGTAGTTGGATTCAGTTATTGCTTAAGGATAAGCAATATTCTGGCAGGGAGGACTGTAATGTCCCCATTTTGGGACATTTTAACTTTACAGAGTACTATGCCTACTAGAGTAGCCAGATAGGGGTGACAGAGAGTTAGGGAGATATTGAGGGGTTTAATTGGGCCCAACTTTCATCATTCTTCATTAGGATGAATTCTGCACATCTTGGCTTTGGTTCCGTTGCATTCCGACGATTTCCATAATTTTGAGTTATTATGGGTCATATCTTAATTAAATTCAATAAGAAGGTCATAATGGGCATATTACTTAGAGAAACCTCTTAGTGTAATAGCTCATCAGAATTAGGAAGAAGAGCACTACAAGATAAAATGATGAGAAGTGACTTTCAGTGGTCAGAGAAGCCATAAGGATGGATAAATCACTTTTTAGAGGTAAAATGGTTAATTAATTAAGGGATTTAATCAAGGAATAATAAAATAAAGTAAAATTCACTTGGAGGGAAAAGGTCAACAACGAATTAGGGTTTCAACAGTGAATTAGGGTTTAGAAAATTTATAAGAGAAGGGTCAGCGATCTAATTCATCATTATGCATATTATGACTTGTCATTGAGGAGAGAGGCTCATCTCAGAAGAGATAGTTCAGTGGATTCCAAGAGGAAGACACAAGTTGGTTGATTTCGGTGTTGAGAGACACACCCTAGTCACCAAGAAGATCACACAAGTCTTCCATCATTCTTCAGCAGTGGTTACACAAGGTGAAACATCAAGGGCGCACTTATCTAGGGTGAGGGCGAAACTTCTGAGGAGGTTCAAAGGATCGACATGTCCCATCCAGGGAGAGTTCAGAGATTCCCCTCTGATCCAGTTGAGAGGAAGGAAAGGCGCATATTTTTCTTGGTTCCTCATCATATTCCGACGAAGGAATCATCTGGGATGCATTTTCCAGAATTGGAAGTGCAACACTTTTGGTGGACACATTCAGGGTTCCCGAGCGAGAATCATATCAGATTCAGGGAAACCCTTCCGACCCATTTCCCAATAGGCCAAAGCGATCATTTTGAGATGCATCTCATTTGATTCTGGTGGTGGAATCACTAGGGCACAATTTTCTAGTGAGAGAGGGGTTCATTCCCCGGGGGGGTCTATCTGAGGTCCCGTCACACCAATAGAGGGGTCGCTCAATCACCAGGACTGAGAGCTAGAGAAGGGCACACCATTTGGGACAGTTTCTAGGCCATTCCAATAGGTTTGGCCACCATGGCAAACTTTCCAGACTTTCAGCAGTTACCGTGCGAGATGCCACAGTTCCAGCTCATCCATTGATCCCACAATGCTCATCTATTATTAGGTATTATCATTTAGTTTGATTATTATATTCTGGCTAATATCCTTTTGTCATTTTTTCTAGCCGAGTGATTCATTTTATTCAGCTGCATTCAAAATTTGTACTCTGCAGATATATCATAATATAAACTTTGCAGTCTTTTGTCACAATTTTTATTTGTATGATCATTTATATGTTGTAAACCATTAATCCTACACACACATTAGCATCATTTCCTAGACTAGCCAAGTCAGGAACATTACATCAAATTTACTTTATTATTTTATGTATTTTATTGGTGGGGCTAACTTCTCTTCCTGGGTATTCAATTTCTTCCTAAGGCTTATTTAATGGTCAGATGGATCTTCTTGTACTTCCTTGTGGAGAATGACTGCCCAAAGTTGCAAAATTTCAACACTCCCTCTCAATGAGGGAGGCATTCTCCATACTTGGATTTCTTCTATCATAAAAAGGTTGTTCTTAATCCTGGTTGATGTAATCTTCTCTGGCATGCATCGAGTTGATGTATACTTCTCCCACATAGCACTCAATTGATGTATGCTTCTCCCACATAGCACCTCAGGTCTCCAATGGTCCTTTTCAAGTCACATGATCAAGGATAGATGCCACACCTGGGTCATCCTTCTTATCCAAGTTAGCATGGCCATTGAAGAAGAATGTTCGATGTTAATACATAGAGAAAATCAACACCCTAGGACACTCTCCTTAGACAACATGGACATTGGAGGAGAGTGTCTACCCGATGCTAATACATGGAGAACATCAACTCTGTGGATTGTTATCCTTATCCAAGTCAGCATGAAAATCAGAGGAGAATGTTTTTCCAATTCATATGTACCTCAAGTATTCATCGGTCCTTGATCAAGTCACATGATCAAGGATAAAGACTGCACCTAGTCCCATCTTCTTATCCAACTCAGCATGGCCATTGGAGAAGAATGTACCATTCTCCTTAGCCAAGTCAGCATGGCTATCAGAGGAAAATGTCTGCTTGAGTACTGCTATCTAGAGAAGCATCAACACCTAGAGTCTTTGTTGATCCTTGTCAAGTCACTTGAGCAAGGATAAATACTACGCCTAGGTCATTCTCCTTAGCCAATTCATATGGCTATCAGAGGACAATGTTTTCCCAGTGCTTCCAAAAACATCAACACTCCCTCTTAGTGAGGGAGATATTATGCATCATGTCAAGCTTGTCTCTGGATACTAGAGCTTCACTACTCCCTTTTGTATCATGTCTCAGATGATATACTATCTTATCATATGCAGATATGTACTAGAGCTTCACTTATCCCTTCTGCATCATGTCTCAAATTAAGTCTTGCAAGAATATTTTGAATCTATATTTATTTTGCTTCTTGTGACACTCGTTGTGATATACTCTGTCTCTGTTGTACTAAGTTCCACAAAAACATGCTTTCCTAAAATCATAATTCATCCCAAGTTGATGAAGAACCCCAAGGTGCTAAATATTTCTATTGTACTCTCTTCCCAATCAAAATATGTATATCCCTGCATCCTTAATTCACCACCTAAGACATATCTAATCCATATCCAATTGTACCATGCATGTACCTCAACACTTGTTTTGTTGCAATCCAATGGTAGTGTCTCGTCTCTACCATAAATTGGCACAAGGTGCTCACTGCAAAGAAAATATATATCCTAGTGTTAACCAGGTACATCAAGGATTCAATCAACTTCTTGTACATCATGGGATCCACTAAATATGAATCTAAAGTAGAATCACTCATGTTCTTTAGATTTGTCTCCAAAGGTGTAACCATGGACTTGCATTCCATCATACTGAATCTCATCAGTATCTTCTAACTGAGGAAGATATCATCTGATCTTCATCACACCTCTAATCCCAAGAAATAGTCTAGCCAAGATCCTTCACCTTGAACTCTAAAGAAAACTACCTCTATCACTGAAGTAGGCTATGTTGTCTAGTCTGCATCACTAGTCGCTCCCTTTGTGACTAAGACAAAATCCATACCCCAATCCTCTTGAATGGCTTCCTCCTTTGTCACTTTAGAAAGGTCTATTGAATCAAGTGTATCTTCTCAAGATATATCACATCTCCTAGAAGCCTCCTCAAATTATGACACTTGTTTGTTATTCTTGGAAGATGTCTCTCTCCCACCTGAATATGAGGGGGGACTCCCTCTGAATGATTGAATCTCCCTCTGATCCAATTGAATCTCTCTGAGAACAGGATCACTCTGTGTCTACATTCTCCCTCAGGAACTTTACTCCCTCTAAGTTTGTACAATCTATGTATCCATCCTCTCCCTCTGCACCTACTAACCTCCTCTAATGTTTGATCTCCTATTAACTGTCCTGGGAGGTTGCTCCTCCATACTGGATCCTAAGGGATAAATCACTCTAAACTTTGTCTCCTTCTGAGTGGGTACATGGTAGGGCCACCTAACTCACCATTGGTGGAGCCACCTTCTCGTCCTCATAATTATGACTCTATGTAACACGAGAAACTCTGAGGTCATTTTATTTTCTTGAAAGCATCACTGGGAGTTGCATTCCTCTCTATATCCTATAGATCATGAAGTCATGCTGGTCTCTTCCTAGTCACTGCAACATGTCTAGGTAGATCCATTTTCCCTGCTAGCTCTAATGACTCATCCTAATGGTCTGAATGATGAAAAATTGGATTGTACGGTCATCCTATGAAGCCTTATGCTTCTCACTATCAATCTCCATGTGGAACACTCTGTATCTCACAAAAGTATCCTTCTTTCTAGAAGGTCCTAAATTCATCATCTTCACCTTCAGTACATGGATGTATATTGTCTTGTACACAACTCTATATCTGGATAGTCTTCTCCATGTATCATACTAGATACTATCTAATCTATTTCCTCCTGCAACCATCACTATAGATCCCTCTTAGAGTTGTTACCTATGACCTACCTGGAATGAGAACAAGAACAAGTACAACCGTCACTATAGCTCTTTCTCGGAGCTATTACCTGTGACCTTCCTGGAACAAAAAAAAAGAATAAGAAATAATAAAAACACATTTCTAGTGTTGTTACCAAACATTCCTCCATGGTAACCTTCCCAAAACAAAACAAGAACATCTTCATGGTAACCTCCATGGAATTTACAAGGTAACCTGCCTCGGGCAAAAACAACAACCAAGAACATTTCCTAGAAGAGATCAATTTCATCTTGTAAATAAGTGCATCATTAGTAATGAACAATGAGCATTTACATAATGATCATCGTACCGTCAATATTCAAGTGTTACTAAACATTTGATAGTAATAGTACTCGGTAGTAATAGACTTCTAAAGACCATTTTCCCAGTTACAACATTTACTTAAGATGCAACAATATAAAATATCAAACCTGATATGCAAAACTGGAGTCTTCTTGTTGTTGTCCCATTTGACCTTGAGTTGTCATATATTGTACGATACATCACCATTGCTACCTCCAACTCTTGCACTTCCTCTGAGTGCACTAGATCTAAGATCCCTTTGGATCTAGTATAACTGCTTGAAAAAATGTCATTTTTCCAAGTGTACATTTCCTGCAATCACCCTAATTATATAAGTTATATACAAGTGAATACCTCTTAAATTTGTAGCACCATCTAGGTTGTCTTCCAATATGAGACAGTACATCATCTCAACAATAAGAAGTCAGAAATATGAATCAGAAGGTTCAATGCCAGGAAAATGTTAATAAGCCTGAAAACCCTAAAATTTTAACTTTGACATATTGTTATTCGAAGAAGTGCAATAGGTGCACTAGGGAAAGGAGAGTTGGTCTATGCTAAAATCATTCCCAACTCAGCCCAATAATTTGATCAACAAGTTTTACAAAATGTTGTTGCAACTGTCGTAGTGAGTTTTAGGGTGAAAGTTCAACTTGCACCAAACTGCAGTCTGAGAGGTGCAGTGAATGCTCTGGATTAAGTCGAGTTGATTAGAGGTGGAGTTAAATCCAACAATTTTTCAATAAGTTTTCAACAAGATTGACAAGTTCAAGTCTTAACAAAAAACTGTGCAGTGGCAATATTTCAACAAAGCTCTAATTCCATGTTGATTTTTGTGATTCTCATATCTTGATAGTTATTGCCTTATGATTTCAAAATAAGATTCACTTTCATACCACGGTTATCATAAAATAACTATACACTTAAAATCTCAACTATAAGAATGCAGTGGAAATAAGAAGATCTAGAAATATTAACCATGCACAGTAGACAAAAGAACACAAGAGTTTATCCTGGGAAACCCAACCTTGGGAGAAAACCCAACAACATTTCTTATAGAAGAATTCAGTCCAATATATTAACAGTACATCACCATCACCTGGTCAGAATAACATACAGAGAAGAGTCCTCCCCAATTCTAGCACCTCCGAGAGCTAGCGCCTCGATAATATGACCAAGAATAACCAAGAGAAAGATCCTTCAAGCCTAACACCTTTCCAAGATAACGCATAAGTAAGTAGACCAAGAACTACAACTAGGAAGATGAAACTAACACAAAGCAACTGGCTAGTGCACACTGCATAAGGAGAACTCTTTGTCTGTCCAAAGGAAATGATCCAACCTATATTTATACTAATCCAGGCACCTGTCTTTTACTGTAAGGCTTACTTCTCATTCTGGGTCTTCAAATTTACTTTATTAGTTTTTGTCTTTTACTAGTCGAACCGACTTCTCTTCCTGCGTCTTCAATTTCTTCCTGGGGCTTATTTAATGGTCAAATGGTTCTTATTGTACTTCCTTGTGGAGAATGACTACCTGAAGTTGAAAAACTTCAATAAATTGGCCCACTTTTTCCAATCTTCTCGTTATCACTCAAATCAGTTAGTTGACATCAATTGTTGGAATTGGATGCTAGGTGATTTTGATGGAATTGGATGTTTTTTAATTATGAAATTTCTGATGCATAATTCTTATTGTATTATTTGTTGTTACTTTTTTTAAGCTTCAATAGCATTCATAGCAAATTGTATTTGAATTTAAGTCTTGTTTTAAAAAAAAATTATATTCAAGGGTTTTGAGACATAGTCAAATTTTCTATTTATTTGAGTCTTTGCAAATGTTTGAAATCTTTTCCGTTGTTGAATCCTTAAACTATTCTACTCTTTTTATCTTTTCACTTTTTTATTTTTCACTTTATGAATCTTTTTTCCAATTCTCGAATCAGGGATAATTTCTAAATCAACCCCTCTTTTCCTCATTCGAACTTTATTTCCAATTGATTCCTGAACCTATCCCTCTTTACCTCATTCAAATTCAATTTCCTCCCAATTCTTGAATCTATCCCTCTTTACCTCATTCGAACTTTGTCTCCAATTGCTTCTTGAATCTTTCCTTTTTATTCATTTGAAATTTTGTTTTATGGTCAATCTTTGAATTGGGCCTAATGTCTAAATCACACCCTATTTTCCTTCAGCTATTCCCATGTATGAACTTTTCTCCCCAATTTTCAATCAGGCATGATCTCTTAATTAGGCCTCCTTCTCCTTACTTTTCAATTTTTCACCCCCAATTCATTGATTGGGATTTATTATGAATCGAGACCCTGTTCACCCATTTTCAATGTATTTTTTCCCTTTCAAATGGTCGATATTCTTGCATTTTGAATGTACTTTTCCTGTTTTGAATGAATTTTTGGCCCTTTCACATAACTCCAAATAAAAAAAAATATGAGCCTATCCGCCATAATAAAGACCAAATGGAAATAAGGCATCTAGCAAGAAAAAAAAAAAGTAATCAATGAACCATTAAAATCAACATCCCCCTTCTTACTCAAATGTCACCTGGGCAAGAATTACCCTCTGAATTGTTGGCAACAACTTTAGCTCAAGGGAATCCACCTTCCTAAAATCAAAATCAATAGTGGATCAAAACTAGGGTGTTATAGAGAAAAAATTGTGTATTTACATAGGAGGTTCATTAGAAGTTCAAATCAACCAAAAAAGAGAGGGTAAAATAGAGTAAAGAAATTGTTAGGAACTAAAAATGTGTTTGGAGTATCACTAGTTTGCACCAACAAGTAATATTCTCCTTCTTATAATTCTCTTCTTTCATCCTCTTTGTCTTTGTAAGTTGCATTATTTGAGTAATAGATATCGTAAAGGGATGGAAGAAATCCCAAGATAGTGATTATATAGTTTAAACCCTTGGTGCCCTTATTGTATAAATAAATGGTTGTTTCATACCCTAGATTTTACAGTCCCTGATATTGGAGCTATTGTTTTATAAATGAACTATTGGATTTATTGTGTAATTAGGATCGAGGAATAATACCATTTATGAAGTAAGAAACCTAAAGAAAGTTATGTCATTTTCCCTCTCAGTTTTTGTCTCACATGGTATTGAATAGACCAAGGGATCTATTCTTGTCTTTCCCATTTATTTTTTTGTTTAATGAATATGTGTTTGGAAAGTAGTTCAACCTCCCCCTCAACATATATTTGTTCATTTTCTTTGAGTTATTTGTCAAACAAAATTGGTTCTTGGTGTCGATGGTTTAGAAGACCATTACTATGGTTGAAACCTATTAAATCCCCTTTCTATTTGGCTTGTTGATCTAGAACAAATCATGATATACTTTTTCATCTATCTTGGTATTTTTTGGGTGGAAACAATTGGAGGAATTGGCTTGCAGGGCCCATTTTGGAGACTTGGGGTCTAGAATATTCCATAGTTAGTTTGAAGCATCAAACGACACTTTTGGGGTCAAAACTTCGCAAGAATATCTCACACCCCTTCAACGTGGTTCTATATACCAAGATCTTTCCAACGGTTTGAAAATAACCTAAATTCAAATATATATATAGAAGTTATGCCTCCTGCAACTTTATTTTCCCTATTGACCACCATGGTATTAAGTGGATGCCACATCATCCCCCAATACTCACACATGTGGGGATAGTCACATGTGGAATTTCAAGAAGAATTTGGAGAGTCCAAAACCCTAACATTAATTGATGGTTGAGGCATGAAAATTCATAACCCTAGACAATTATGAGGCTATGTTAAATACTAATCTTCTAGGAAGAGAAGGGGTACCATTATTTTAGCATTGTACTTTTTCCATAGTTGAGAAAAGCATCTACTAGTGGGATTTTAGTGCATAGCATAGGAGCTATAATATTTTGTAATATCCATTCAAGCCACAATATCAAAGGAAACTCCATAGTGAGTATCCATTTCTTTTTGTTTGCATTTCATAACTGAATAAAATAGAGCAGAGCATGGGCCTCACCTTCTAGAGAGGTTTTCTCCCATATAGGGTTTCCCAGGTCACATCGCGCTCCTCAGCAGACCG
>CBVK0100154390.1:0-28240 GCA_900067695.1 Picea abies
AATAATGTGTAATAGAATGCCCCCCAAAGTATGAGGTTGGAACTCGTGACCTAGTCCACCTTACATTGAATGGCCTCCACTATTATCACTATGGTCCCTCTGGGCCCCCCCACTACCTCTCTAGCTACCTAAAATTCACTATTATCTCTATGGGCCCTCTGCCGCCTCCACTACCTCTCTAGATACCCAACAACGAATTCATTTGGATGGTCAACAATAGTAGAAAACTAATGGTTTTCTACGACATTTTATAATCTTTGAAGGTCGTCCTTTTGCAGCTCGTTTTTGAGGCTCTAAACAATGTTTTTAGGTACTAAAAAACCACAAGAATGTATTGTACCAAGGTACACTCTGTCTCTATAGATCAAATAAAATATCCCGGATAGATATTTCTAATGGTGTAAACCGTTCATCAAATGATGCTTTTGTGAGGAAGTTATAGGACAAACAGTGGAGGGTAAATTTTAAGACCCAACTAATTTCGAAGGACCATAAAGTTTTTCTATGGAATCATATTGAGGCTCAGGAGAAGTCATTGGAAATATATTGAAAAATAAAAGACATTCCTAGAGCTGAATGAAATTTATGGGCATGTTAAAAATGTTTAATATGGAAAAGAAGGTACCTGTAGCATTCCAGACCAAAAACACAAATTGGCCTAGAACTTCAACAGGTTGTAACTAGCATCCCAGAATCCCCACAAAGGTGAAATTTGGACAGACTATCCAAAATATGTATATGAAGAAACCCAATTGAGTTCCTACTAAAAATCCAATGGAGTAGGTGAAAAAATGCATAATTACAGCACAGAGTTGCACCAAGTTGAAGAGTGAATAGAAAAATTAATGGACAATTTTCAAATAACCATAACTTTCTACTCAAGACTTAGAATTGAGCATGGAAGAAAGAGTTGGAATATAATTATTCACCCAAAAAATTGATCTGGGCATTCAAATATTTAGGAAATCAAAAGAAATAATTATGATATATTATTGAACTAGAATGGCTCATATTTTTCATGAAATTGATGAGTGAGTTAACTTGGCAAAGTTTTGTTGGATACACATTTTGTAGAGTTAAAAATAACTAGATCAGATCAGGATCAACACATAGTGTAGAGGAATGGAACATGAACAGGGGACTTACAACCAGGAAGATGAGATCAAATGATGGATCTCCATTTGGGCATTGAAGGAACAAACTCCAATGGACATGGAGAAGGAAGAGATGAAAACATGAATATGTCAAAGACCATTAAAAAATTGTAGAAGGATGTCCAAATCCATAAACATGATAATGAAAGTCTTATGAGAGCGAAGGAGCAGCAGGAGGACTTCAACATGAAGTTAATGCAGAGCTTGAATTGAACAGAAAATAAATTGGATAAGGAGAGTGGCTCGAGCATATCGGGAAGTCACAGGTCTCCTAATCAGAAAAGAAGAACCAGAAGTGTTAGTAGACATCACCATCACTCTCTGAGGCATTTCATTAAGAGGGCACATAGAAACTCAAGTCCATCCCCTATCAAGAAGCATAAGAGGTCTAGGGTGGATCATCTACGAGGAGAAATGAACAAAATCAAACCTCCTATGTTCGATGGTGAGAAAACGAAGGATGAATATGTAGAGACATGGCTACTGGGAATAAGAGTATTTTCAATTGCATAATTATCCATCTCATGCAGAAGGAAGAATTTTCATCTATCAACTCAAGGGAAAAGCATCCATATGGTGGGATCAGCTTGTGCAGGTGCAACACATTAAAGAGAAAAGTGTTACTTGGAGGGAATTCAAGAAGTATTTTGAAAAGAAATACTTGACTAAGAGATAATATGACAAGAAAATGAAAGAGTTATTTGAACTCAAGATTGGGAGTATGACCATAGATGAATATCAAAGAATGTTTTTATAACTGTTGAAGTATGTCTCTTTCATCAAGGATGAGGCAGTTAAGATTCAAATTTACTTGAGTCTATTTCCATCATTCATTAGTGACAAAATACAATATGATTATTCCAAGACATTGGAGGAAACCATAAGGCGAGATAAATGCCTATATAATTAGCAAAAAGAAATTCCAACTTTCCAAAAATCTTGGGAAGACAGAAAGAAATTCAATATGGATTAGAGGAAAAAGGGGACTAAGCCACCATTCTTCAGAAATAACCCTTAGGGACAACCAACTTCTAGAGAACCCAGAAAGATTGAGACAGGAGGTCAAAGGCCAAGGCAACCACCTATTCAATGTTCGGGTTGTGAAGGAGATCATATGTTCAGATATTGTCCTCACAGAGGTGAAAAAGTGAGAACTATTTACAATGTACAACAAGTTGAAACAGTGGAGGATAGGGGCAAAAATGTACCAAGGATCTATGCAAACCTATACAACAAACAAGGAGAGTATCAACCACATATGATTGAAGTGGAAGGTATGATCAACAACCAAACCATTGTTATTTTAATTGATTCGGAAGCTAGTCATAGTTATATCGATCCTAAGATGGTGTAAAGTTTGTATTTTCCAAGAAGCAAGCATGGAAAATATTGGTTGGTGTAGCTGGATACCGGAGCCAAAAGAAAATTTAATGATATGGTTAAATCATGTCCTATGGACATGAATGGACTGAACACCAGGGCATATTTGAAGATATTTCCTTTAGGTTCCTATGATTTTATAATTGGGATGGATTGGTTGGACCAACATCATGCTATCCTAGACTATCATAAAAAAAGGTATTTAATTGCTTGGATGAGGAAAGGAACCTAAGGACAGTGCAGGGAATTCCCATGGCAGTAACCATTAGAGAAATTTCAGCATTGCAGCTGAAGAAATGTTACAGAAAAGGGTGTCAATTATTTGCATCACATATGGAAGAGACACCTAGAGATAAGGTGTCAAGTATTGAAGATTATGCAGTCCTAAAACAGTTTGAATATGTGTTTAATGAAATATCAATATTACCCCCTAAAAGAGACATTGATTTATCCATAAATTTGATGCCTAGAGTAGCTCCAGTATCCAAGACTCCATACAGGATGAGTACACCAGAATTGAAGGAGTTTCAAATGCAACTTGAAGAGCTCCTAAAGAAAGGATATATATGCCCAAGTGTGTCACATTGGGGTGCCCCAGTTTTATTTGTGAAGAAAAATGATGGAAAATTGAGACTTTGCATTGACTTTAGGTAGTTGAACAAAGTAACTGTGAATAATAAGTATCATTTGCCAAGGATCGATGACCTCTTTGATTAGTTGAAAGATGAAAATATATTCTCCAGGATTGATCTCAGGTCAGGTTATCATCAAGTGAGAATTAAAGAAGAATACATCAACAAGACTTCTTTTAGAACAAGGTATGGTCATTATGAGTTAACAGTTGTGCCCTTTGGATTATCAAATGCACCAGTTGTCTTCATGTGTTTAATGAATGGTATTTTCATAGAATACTTAGATAAGTTTTTCATTATATTTTTAGATGACATTCTTATATATTCTAAGTTAGAGGAAGAGCATGAACAACACTTGAGGATGGTATTACAAGTATTAAGGGAGAATCAGTTGTATGCCAAATTGTGCAAGTGCTCATTTTATCATAAGCAAATTCATTATTTGGGACATATCATTTCAGAGGATGGGATAGCAGTGGATCTTGAGAAGATAGAATCCATTACAGGATGGTCAGCCCCAAATAATGTGAGAGAGGTCATATAATTCATGGGACTTGCAAGCTATTATAGGATATTTATTGAAGGATTCTCAAAGATTGCATGCCCAACCACTTCCTTGCAAAATAAGGGTGTAAAATTTCAGTGGACATTGAATTGTGAAAAGAGTTTCCAACACTTGAAGAAATTATTAACAAGTGTTCCAATACTAAGGATTACAGATCCACATGAAGACTTCATTTTATGCACATATGCATGTAAATAAGGACTTGGTGGAGTCCTCTGTCAAAATGGGTTTGTTGTATGTTATGAATCAAGGAAGTTGAAGGAGCATGAAAGGCACTATGCCACTCATGATTTGGAGTTGGAAGCCATAGTGCATGCCTTGAGGAAGTGGAGGCACTACCTCATGGGAAAAAGGTTTGAGATGAGGACATACCATAATGGTATGAAATATTTATTTGATCAACCAACTCTAAATGCTAGGCAAAGGAGATGGTTATAATTTCTAAGTGAATACGACTTTGATATAAAATATATCAAGGGGAAATAAAACAGAGTGGTTGATGCACTCATCATAAGATTGCATGAGTTGCATGCTACAACCATAAGCATGTACCAATCATATTTAAAAGATGAAATTTTGGAGGCTACAAAATCAGATTTGCAATACAAGGAATTAGTGACAAAATTACAACAAGGTAATTTGCAGCAGAAAATTGAAGACTATAAGCTAGAAAATGATGAAATTCTCATATACAGAGGAATAATTTATGTACCAAATTTCCATGAATTGAAAAATATGATATTGAGGGAAATGCATAATGTACCTTACGCTGGGCACCCAAGTTATCAGAAAACTATTGCAGCTGTCAAGAGCCAATCTTATTTGCCAGGAATGAAGAAAGAAGTTGTTGATTTTATTGTCAAATGTTTGGAATGTCAAAAGGTAAAGGTTGAGCATAGAAACCCAACTAGTTTTCTACAACCATTACCCATTCCTGAGTGTAAATGAGAAGTTGTAACAATGGATTTCATCACCAAACTGCCCAGAAAAACAAACAACATAATTCTATCATGGTAGTGGTGGATAAGCTCACTAAAGCCGCCCATTTTATTCGAGTAAATCTCACTCACAAGGAAACCAACATTGTTGATGTTTATATGAGATAAATTGCTCTATTACATGCTATACCCAAGATAATTGTGTCTGACGGAGATCTAAAATTTACCTCTAATTTTTGGAAGGAATTATTTAATGGATTTGGAACAAATTTGAATTTTAGTACAGCTTATCATCCAGAATCAAATGGAAAAATAGAGAGGGTGAATCAAGTGATTGAGGATATGTTTAGGATGTATATGATGGATAAAACATCAAAATGGGAGGACTAATGATCCAAATTATTTTCGGCACCAAATGAGAGCGGAGATATAATAAGGAAATGCACAGAGATATCGTGTATATCCAATAATATAACATAAATGTATCAGAGATGTAACCATAAACACAGATATACAGTAATACATGATTTCTATTAATGAAAGAAATGTACAGAGACTGTAAAAATATAGAGTGAAAGACTAGCTAGAATGGTGGCATCTTATATCTGACAAGAGATGTGACGACTACTCGGATTCGCAAGAAGATGATTACAATGAGGCTCTGAAGGCCTTTTTACAATAAACAGGAATGCCCAAAACCCTAGACATCCAAAAACCTAACCCTAGGAGATGAAGCACCAAAAGTCATGTGGACCTCGTTTGGATAAGTTGGTACATCAACTTCCCGGGGTCGTAACTTTTGCATATGATCTCCGTTTTAGGCGTATGATAGCTCGTTAGAAAGGTATCATCGAGGAGATTAATTGTGGGGGATCAATCATAACTTTGGCTATCATTGAGAACCTCAATATAAAAAAAAAAAACTTCATTTAGTCCCTCAAAATGCCCCCAGAAGTTAAAACCTGCTAAAAATAGTAAATTGCCAAAATTGCCACAAAATTGTTTTGAGTCAGTCGGAAAAAGGGGGTGGCCATCGATATCCACCTAGATCAACTACCTACACTTATTATAGTTTTCTTATAACAATGGGTACCAAGCATCTCTAAAGATGAGCCCATTTGAGACACTTTATGGAAGAAGGTGCAACACACCAGTAAGCTAGGATAACCCAACAGATAGAGAAATGGTTGGGCCATATTTACTCAGGGAAATGGAGGAAAAAATTTTGAAAATAAAAAAAAATTAAAGGCTGTCGAAGACAAGCATAAAAGCTATGATGATAAGGGAAGAACTCAGAGAGAATTTAAATTGGGGGCTCATGTATTATTGAAAGTGAAGGCCAACAAAAGTTCCCTGAAGTTGGAAAATTGTTCAAAGTTAATCTCGCCATTATGGGCTCTTTGAAATCCTAGAGAGAATTGGTCCAGTAGCTTATATGATTGCATTTCATGAATCTATGTTTTTTCATAATGTAGTCCATGTATCATTGCTCAAGAAATATATACATGATGCTAATCATGTAATTGATTGGAATGTGATTCAGCTGTAGCAAGAAGGTGCTATCCAAGCGCATTCATAGATCTTGTAAATTCAAACAACTCCAGAATCAAGCCATAGATCTTGTAAAGTTCCAATGGACCTGGTACAGTCCTTAGGCCGCTACTTGGGAACATGAGGATGCAATACAGGAAAAATAGCCGAATCTTTTGAAAATTTTGGAAATATTGTTGTTATGTGTACATAATGCACCGAGCATAGTTCATAAATAAGGGGAGGGGATTTTAATACCCATAGGTCGAACATACCCAATTGTAAATGTAAATGCAAATGTAGTTAAGTTGTTGAGTTGTTTGATATCATTTTTTGTATGCAGCTTCCATGGTATAGTGCACACATGTACTGTGCACTAAAATGATGAAGTGTGCACATTCCAAGATACCGCGTGCAACAAACTTAAGTGCGTGTGATTTTGAGGCCTGGGAGACTTTGTGTATATGTTGTTTTTTATAGGCTAGTGAGTCAATTATTATAAGCTAGGAGGCTTATTTTTTGTATTAGGCCAGAAATCCTAGATGCTAAAGGCCACTAAGCCTATTTTTGTATATGTATCATCATTAATATAATACATCGTTGGATGGAGACCAACCACGATAAAACAGTATGGGGGACTAAACTCCACTTGTTAGGGAAAGGGGGGGAGGGAGTTACTAGGGAGCTTATATTAATATTCCTTAAAGTATAAAGTATGGATGATTATTTTTTCCTAAGTTCTAAGGATGGGGACAAGTGTGCCAAAGTAGCTCCCAACATGACAAGTGTCAAGTTAGGAACATGCATACATATAGCTTGGAATTAGTTCATTTTCCTAAGCATTCCATCATCATTCACACACTCATTGAGTTGTCCTTTGTACCTCCCTGTACCTGGATCCATATTTGAACTACTATCATACCTGTGCCTATACCTCTACTTGTACCTGGTTAGCTTGGGAGTTGGAATGAAGAAGTGGGTTGTCAAGCCTGTGGGATATTGAAGAGGTGGGTTTTAAGGCTCGTGGGATATTGAAGAGGCGGGTTGTCGTGCTCGTGAGTGATTTCTCTCTGGGTGAGAGAATAGTTGGGAATTGATTTCTTGAAGGTGCTAAACTACAGCTACAGGAATCTGAGACCTCCTGTCCAACCTATTGTTGAAGCCCTGAAAGGGAAGTGGGGCAACAAAGGGACTGTTGAGCAGAGAAGGGGAACACTTCCTAGGGTGGGACAGACATGTGGGGAATGAGGGACTGTAAGTTGTTAGTTTGAGTTGGTACTTGTGACATAGTCTTTCCTATTGTCTGAGATAGGTCAACCCAGTTAGGAATCCCTTTACCCAGGTGGAGTTTAGTCCCAGCTTGGGGGTGACCCACTGCTGAAAGTGATGAGTAGAGTGGTTTCCTGTGAGGTTCGTGAAAGGTCTGCACACAATTGGTGATATTCTTATCAAGATAAGTGTCAATTGTGTGTTAAATTACATGTTGCATTATTATTTACGTGTTTATTTTTATGGGTTTATCCTATGTGTGGTTTATAACTGTCTTTATATTTATGGGTATTGCTTGTCTATGTTGCATGTATATGTTACTGTTATTTTCGTATGAATTTGTGCATTTACAGAATGTATTTGTTTGTTTTGAGTTTTATATATAAAGTTCCGCAAGAATGTTTGTGTGTATATGTTTTAGTTTGCAAACAGTTCAAATTTTTTTATGTGGCATAGCCCAGTTGGATGTTGGGGATGTTACACCCATGCTAGGGGAGTTTACTCAGTCATTTGATCGGGATTCATTCACGTCATCCCCTTATCCATGAACAACATTTTTATCCAAAGTGGGATTTCTTCCAGCATCCACTTCCTCGGAAATTCTGCAAACATTCTTTCAACCTCACAGAAAGAGTTTGTGTATTCAATGGAAAAATCAATAATGTAGCCTTCTTTTACTCAATAAAACTAGAAGTCAATAGCCCGAGTCCACTTATTATCCAACACTTTGAATTATTCAAGAATGGATTGATCCCAAACCAGTGGTTACAATGTCCACATAATAGAACTGGTAGTGGTTTTTCCTTTTATCCATTCAAACAATAAACAAGAAAAATCAACAAATAAGAGCTCATGAAAATCCGTGTAAATATACCTATATTTCCATTGGTTGACATTCACTCTCAGACACTATATTTCTCGTAGGGAAAAATCATGCTCTCTTAGAGTCAACCAGTCTCGAATCACCTCTCGAGATGGATGCCACCTCATCTATCTCCTTCATCATTCCCAACAATACTTTTAGGTCTGAGAAACATAACCATTTGTTGTGATTTTTGATCCATGGTTTTGCATGTCCTTATTAGTTCTAGGGATTTTATACCTAGGATTCATCCAAAGTTTTCCAACAAAAACCCTAGAGCACCGACATATCCATCCTCGGCCAAGGCTAAGGAAGGTCTCACCCAATATATAGAGAGGATCACATAGAAAATTATTTCTTATCATACAGATGAAGGATAAACACACAGATATCTATCAGGACTGACATTCATGCGACTCATATATAGTAATTTATTAGGACTAAGAAGTAAAACAATACACACACATATCCAACTCATACATGGTAGAGACATAATATATTAGAACTATCGCATCTTTACTACTAGAGTTATTCCATCACAGTAGAGGAATACATTACATAGAATACACATATTTATGATGTGCATAGAACTTGACATCTTCTCTATATAAATCCTCATAATTACAATACAATGCACAATGTGCCTTTTTCTCAAGACTCAGACATATAAAAGACAAAGAAGTATATTCAAAATAACTATAATATTAAACAGACTTAGAGAGAGCTCTATACTAAGGACTCGATGAATATCTCCTAAAACATCTAGCTAGCTTGCCCCATTTCTGATATCATTGCTTCAATTTAAAGCTTTCTCTACTTGGGAGCACTGTCTCTTTCTGCTCTTCTCCACTCTCTTGAATGACTAAAATGCCTCGCATGCTTCTGGAACCTGCTTGCAGTCCATGTAACCTTCAAGAATCGGGGAAATGTTAACTTCCCTACCAACTCATCTTTTGTTAGCTCTACGATCCCTTGTGTTGTTGGAAGTAATCATTTGAGAGAATTTTCCAATGATTCTTTTCTTGATTCCAACATGCGTCTTCTTAATTTCCAATGTGCATAAAAACTAGGACCGACGTGCATTCAATAATATTTTAGGCATATTACACACTGTTAAAATGTGATCTGAAGGGAACCCCTTACACGGTTCCTTATGTGCATGAAAATCTTTGAAATAAGCGTGCACAAATTCCTTTGTCTACATGCGCAAAACTGAACCCAAAACTATAGGTTCCAACAATATCCTTCAAATTAATGTTGCCAACGATTGGTAGGGTTCTTTAAAGTAATGGGTATGATCACTTCAATTATCCTTTATAGTAAAGGGCTTGTATTCATCCTACCATTCTTTAATTGGTTCGACCATTTGTGTATTTTCCCTCCTGAAGGTATAGAAAAGTTGTTTGCTTACTTATACTTTGGATTTATGTAGTAGTCTAGCAACAATGGCGTGTAGCCCAAGTTGGCCACGTATTAAGGTACTTCATATTTTTAATTTTGAATTATTATTTGAAAACAACACTGCTTTCTATAATTTCATTATTTGCCCGTAATGTGTTCACTCAAAACGACTTTGATTAAAATCTTTCTTGTAACTAAAATTGAAAAGTCATACGATTTTTTTTAGAAGGATAAGAGATTTCTATGTCATGAAAGTATAGAGATACTATCAAACAGTTAATTTAATTATGTGGAAAGCTTATTTTAGTTAAGTTTTTATTAATAGAGATTTATTTTATGATATATTAAGTATTTAATACTAAGAATAATAAAAAGGGAAAATATAAAAATTAATGTGATTACTTAAATTTTTTTAAATATTTATTTTATCTTTTTAATATTTAATAAATTTATAATTAAAGTTTTTAATATTTAACAGATTTAAAAATAAAGTTAAGATAGTTTTATGTTAATGAAAATTCCTATAATTTAATTATAACTTAAATTCTGTAACCAAATTATATAAGTGCAAGTTTAATATTGTCTCCCATTTCCAAGTTAATCCTTATATAAATCATTAATGTACCATCATTTTTCCCTACCAAACATAATATACAATAAAAAATCATTATTCTTTTGTTTTCTTTAAATATCACAAATAATCATGAACAAGTTTTATTTTTTTTAAATGTACCATCATTTTGCCTTATCAAACATAATAGAATAAAAAAATATTATTATTCTTTTGTTTTTTTAAATATCACAAATAATCATGGAAACAAGTTTTATTTTTTTAATATAAATTGTATTTCTCACCAAGAAGGCTTGACCGTTCAAAATTTCTACTTTTAAAAAGTTTTTGATAAATAATCATAGAAATAAGCTTTATTTTTTTAATATAAATTTTATTTATGCCAATTCAAAATTTCTACTTTTAAAAAGTTTGTGGTGATTTAGAATAAAAGGCATAACCTTATATTTGACAAAGCTACTACACCTAAAAACTATCATATTTCACTAGCATGTTGATTTTGGTATCACATTGAGTTGATGGTTCTTAAGAGAGTCTTACTATATCAAAATTAATCTCCCTTTTCACAAACATCTTTTTTCACAAACATCTTTTATTGTTTATTATTGTTATATGAGTTTTTAGGGCTTTGTTATTTTTTTTTGAATTTATTTTTTGGTTTTTTATATAACAAGTGTTTCATGGAAGCTTAGTCCTTGTCAGGAAATTAGAAAGTTTACTAGGAAAAGCTTTGTGTATTGCTTTGTGTAGGGTGCATTGGTAAACTATTATTAATCAAGTGTTATAACCTTATTCTGTCAATGCATCTTATTTTGACAATGTAGTTACAGGTATCAGGTAAAACCAAGGAAGACTGATAAGATAAGATAGTGGAAAATCTCATGAATCGATGTTTAAGCTTTAGCACTAAATCTGACCTCCTCTATCATTTGTTTTACCTTGCCCAATGAACCTACATACGGTTGTAATAATATTTGTGAACCAATTGTACTAAGTTGTGTAAAACCTTGTAAGATTGGGCGGAAACCCATTGTCGTGGCCTTCTGAACTTCATTTAACCACCCTTCCAATTCTACAACTACATCACCCCAACGATCTGATGCTACTACTACATTGCCTTGGCGATTTGTCGAGAATGCCAATATGTACAAATTGTACGACTGTGGCTCTAGAAAAAGTGTTTTTCGTCATTTGCTCATGACATAGTTTTTCAACAACAAAGGAATGTAGTTGAACTACTTTGGAAATCCCATCCTGGAGACCTTATTTACCTTTCCATTCGAATAATAACTTTCATGAAGCCCTAATCCATGAAGTTGTGGGTAGAGTGGAGTAGAGTGATCAACAAGTGGTTAATTAGGTAAGCAAGATGCATGCATGGGGGTTCATTCATGTGTTATACCATTGCATGGGAGAAACTCAGTCAACCACGAATGCCTTTTCCCTCATGATTACAAACTTTATCATAGACATATTTTCTATTCACTGCTTATCAAAAAAATCATATACCAATTTGTCAGTCCTTTTCATGTCAACCCTTCAAATCCATAGGCACGACAATGCCTCACGAACCAACCCCTATTTTCCCAGGTAATAATGTCTATCGATTATGACATGTAGCACTGATACCAATGCTGCCACTGAATCCTCGGAACCAGGTGATTAAGAGAGAGAGATTCATACGAAACTACTGCATATGGTTGGTCGACGATAGTGCATCTTGGAGAATGTTAAAGCTTCCAATGAATCCCCTAAACGTTTTCATTTTTTCACAACAAATTGTAGGTGTTCTAGGAATTTTTGTTTTTCTGCATCTCAACTATAAATATATTGTAGATGTGCTTGGAAGTTATGTTTTTTCGCATCTCAGTTGTAAATATATATTATTTTGTCTTAGGAATTTTAAATCCAGGAGAGAAAAATGTTCTTTACATACACATACATGACAAAAAAAAACTCTATATTCAATTCAAACCTATGCTAGAACAAGATAAGGTCAATTGTTCAATAGACAAAAAACAGATTGCAGGTGTGCTTGGAATTTGTGTTTTTTCGCATCTCAGTTGTAAATATATTGCAGATGTACTTGGAATTTGTGTTTTTCCACCTCTCAGCTGTAAATATATATTATTTTGTCTTAGGAATTTTAAATCTAGCAGAGAAAAATGTTCTTTATATACACATACATGATAAAAAAAACTTTAGATTCAATTCAAACCTATGCCAGAATAAGATAAGGTCAATTGCATTCAATTTCTTTTTTTTTTTTACAAACAAAAAACAATTCTATTGTCGATCTATACTTCTTAAAAAATGAATGACATGGCTGCCAATGAAATAGAATTGAGTTGAAGCCAAATGATTGCAGACATTGTTTATGTAGAAAACTATGCTTTTCACCCTTCATCATTGAGCACAGACCCGTAGTTGTAAATTGACACTTAGTGTGGGCCTGCGTATATTTTGATTACAAACCCAAATCTTATGGCTAATAATTAAGGATGTTAGGCATATTCTTGTCATTGTCTCTAAATCAATGGATGGCATTGCCAACATTAACATCATTGCATTTATAAATTGATACATAATTTATCATTACTTACCTTTTAACATTTACTTCTTCACTACTAATATTTTTCATTTAACCCATCACGATATCTCTTAATACAAGTTTATTAAGCAGATTACAAGTGGTTTTCTTTTCATTTTGTTGTTATGACCTGTGGCATGTTATGGCCATGTTTCTCTGGCTGACATTTTATAAATTATTGGATTGTAGATTGCACATGGTGATAAGATATTACATCAATTAATAATAATGCCCACTTCATATCCTTACATGCCAACGATGGATGGAAGTCCAACTCTGTGACCTTTTACAACAATTTTGATGTGCTCGACACCATGGGTAATATTATTACTCACAAAAAAACCATAATAAATTAATTTATTTCATCTACCTTATGTATTTTGCATTTAGAATTGTGTTTTTATAGATTTTTTAGGCTAATGTGGTTATGGAGCTCTCTCATTTTCAAATCTATTTAAAGGGATTCCAATTCCAGTTCTAAGCCTTCCTCCAGGCCATGTATACATTTTCTACCTTTGTTTTAAACTATGGCACTTTCCATTCTTGGTGTGAGTTTTTACTCATTAATGAAAAATCTATGAGTTGATTAGGCAATAAAATTAAGAAAACCCTACCATACTTTCACATTCCTTGTTCCTTTATTGCTATTATATTCCATGTTTGATTTATGAATGGATTCCTTCAACAATTTCTTGGGGAGCAAGCGACCTATATAGTGTTATATAGTGGTGGCACTCCCAAATCCAAAGGAGCTAGATGGTTTTCATGTCAAGAATTTATGATGTTTACCAATAATTTCTTTGAGGCTCATAAGATTCATTGATTTAGTATGTTATGGAAAGGTATAATATTATAGAATTAACACTTTTTGTACACATTCAATGAATTGTCATTTATTATTTTCATATTAAATCCTTAGTGCTTCTATTCATTTCGAAATAATGAATAATATTATGGATATGAAATCCTTAGTGCATCTATTCATTTAGAAATAATGAATAATATTATGGATATGGAAACATTATTTATAAAAAGAATACAACAAAGGTCCTGGGATTGAATTTAAGAATGACATCAAGTTCGTGTCTAACCTTCATCATAACACCCTCTTGAGCTTATTGGATTTTATTTTTTATTTTGAGAAAGGAGAGAGAATGCTAGTTTACAACATTCATCATAACAACCTCATGAGCTCATTTTCTTTTATTTTTTTATTTTGAGAAAGGATAGCAAATGTTAGTTTACAAAAACATGTTGAAGTGGATTCTTGAGTATTCTGCTTTCTTTGTTTACTTGTGCTTTACAGGTGATTTGACATACATACATTATGTATTAACTAAATACCTTCCTCATAAAAAAGTATACGTAAAGAGGGATTCATTTGGATATGTAGAGGAGGGTTCAAGAGTGAAGCAAAGAAATAAAAATAAAAATGGTGATGGCTTAATTTCATGAAAGGAGATGGCATATTTTAAATTACTTTTCCAAATCCTTGAATGTCTCTGAAACATCCCCTTCATTATGTGTTCTTTTCTCTCCGAACCATCGTCTTTTTCTACCATTGCAACTTGCAAACAAATAAAAAATGTTTAGGGAATGAGAAGTTGTTTAGGGGTTGGATTGGTAACTTCCTTCATTCTCTACTTAATCTAACCTTGGGGTTATATATATATGAATTTGTTTCAAATCACTTCATCAAAGCTTTCCACACATTAATTTATAAACATTTAGCATGATCTCCACATAATTCCCCTAACCTTAATCAAGCACGAAGGGATTAGAAAGAGCGAGAATATTACCATATTTACATGGATTATTTATGATGTCAAGCATCGTATCATATATGTTAATATAAGACATTTTAAGACCAGGAATTATGGGCTTCAAGGTCTCTACTAAGGATGCAACTTTCTGATTAAATGAAATCTCAACATCATTAAACTCATCAATGCATGTGTTACCGGCCAAGTTGTGGAGAGTAATTTGTGAAGGCAAACATCCGAAAGGAGGAAGACCAATGAGGACAAATAGGGTGGCACCTTCCTTGTAAATATTTTGTCATGATAATCATTTGGTATCACATCTTTATTAGCGCAAAGTTCACATGAGTAATTATTTATTCATGATTAATAATAATAATAAATAAGATTTTAATTAAAAAATTAAATTATAATATAGAATACAGTATAAAAATTTCTATATGATATAAACAAAAAAACTATTTCTTTTTCAATGTTCCTAAACACATTCAATTAATTTCATGTAAATTTTGTTGAAATTAGTCAATTATTTCATCATCAATTTTCCTTGCAACAAATCAATTCATGCTTTGTCAAATTTCTTAAAAGTGATTCAATCAAATCCTTTAAAAAGACGATCAACAAATTGTTTATCAATTTTCGTAATGTCTAAATATTCAATATTGATATATCCATCAACCTGAAAAATCATTGTTAATGTAAAGAGAATATGATCACCTATATAAATTCCGGCAGAGAGTCAAGAAGAAGATCTCGGAACTCTGTAACAGTATAGTGTTCACTGGTAATCGGGTTGAAATGATAATTATTGGCAAAGTCATCGGTTCCCATGCTTATCACAAATAAGCCTCCTGATATTATCTCACTGGAATTCTTTCTGCCTACCATATTCACAAGATGCTTTCGATAAAGCTTGAAATTCTCTAGCTTCTTCCCCAGAGTTAGAACATTCTATAGGAATTCAAGATAGATTATATTTAAGATAAGAATTTTTTTTCTATATATATAAATTCTTATATCACTAGAGCATGACATGTAAAACATGTATTAACAACAATCGACCGAGGTAGTATCATTGTATCCAACAACAGAAGAAGCAAAGATGATGCCTGTCAGAATTCGTGGTCCATGGAATTCATGATCCAAATATGCGGGAACTATATCTGGAAGGCCCGCTAATCCAACTGTATACAATTGGAAAAATTAAACATAAACATTATTACCAAAGGATAATGAGAGTACTAGAATTGGAAATATTAAACCTAAACATTTTTCGAAAGGATAATAACAGTGTGTTCATTTTACTGAAAATTGTGTTGGATCAATTAGAAGCCTACTATCAAACCAAGTCATGCAATCGAGCTATGCAAACGAAGTCATGTTTCTTTCTACATTAAAATGGAAAGTGAAAAGATGGGGGAAGTATTAAGTACAAAGTATATCTGTTACTAATTTTCCATTGGTAAATCAACCAGTGGGTTTATGATCCACAAAGTCTCTCCCATATGGAGGAAAGTTGTCCTTCACAATCGTTTCAAGTTCGTTGTTATTACTGGGGTCTACAGTAGAATCTCCAAATATGTACACGGATGGTACCAAAGAATTTGTGGGCTTCCTCTTTGTGTACGTTAGCTTTGGTTCACACAACACTAGGAAAAGACTCAGACATGCCAGAATACAAACTTTAATAATTCCCTCCATAGTGGAGTAGGCTAACTAGGGGGCAAAGTTCCCTCCCGAGTTTCACTTTTCAGGCAAAAAATGGGCCTGAATCCGACCAGATTTTCAGGGGTAGTCTGAGGTTTTCATGGATCAAATTTCCATGCATTTCAGTATCTCACCCCAGGGGTTTTTCCTCCATAGCTACTACTTTGTTGAAATTTCTCAGAGAAATATACTGGCAGGTCAACGTTAAACTTTGTCAAAATTACTCAGAGAAGTACACTCGCACACTGACTTTAAATACCATGTTGTTGTGGAAGGGGTTTGTTGGAGAAAACTATACTCTGAAACCCTAATATGAAACCCTACAACCTCTTTATGCCCTGATCCATCAAAATATGTATTCTGGGATTCTTTCCATCCAACAGAGAAAACTTACAAAATCCTCAACCAAGTCATTTTTCTATTATTTTGTAGAAAGGGTAGGTTTGATATTTGACATAGGGAAAACACTAAGGCGCTCAGAAATACAACTGAGTGGAAATAGCTTGTCTCTAGAGCTAGTATCGGAAGTCTTGGTAGGTCAGTCGATGAAGCCTAAAATTGAAGACTCAAATAAAGGAAAACAACGGATCATAATTTGAGGGGAACAATTCATAAATATAATCTGGTTGAGGAGAATTAATACTTAATCTGGTAATGAAAAACCATACTATAATAAATATCATAGTCTATCTAAACATAACATAACCTCAAAATCATAATCTGGTGGTGAAGAGAACAAAATAGATCAACAAGATCATAGCCTCCCGATGTACTTGTTGTGTTGTCTAAAGGACAGCTGGGAACCCAATTCCATGCATTTTGAACCAGCATAACTTGTAGGAAAGGGAACATGTAACCATTAAAGGTTCAGATGCATCTAGAATTATAGATGAATCACTTTCCCCTCCTCGTTCATGTCAACTTTACCTCCCATCATTATTCCCATGCTTTCCAGAGAGAGATAGAGATAAGAGATCGATCATTGGGCTCAGTTGCACGTTAAGTAAAGGAAAGTATAATAAAGGTACTAGAAATGCTGTAACGAATATAAGTGCTACAAATTTCCATGGTATAGGTCCCATGAAATCATGAATCTTGCCTTCCCATGCCAGTAGTTATCACTGTGGCATTTGTAGACAACTATAGCAATGGTGGCTGCAAAGTGTTGATCAACTGGTATGAATAAATGGATTTACAATGAATGATGCAAATGTAAGGGAAGTTATAAAATTTGAACATGTTTAACGTTGCAATAGTATTTCAGAAAATTCAATATTTTTTAGACAAATGTGAAAACATATCCTAGCTTGTAGAAACACACTGCACATAAAAGTATTAGTAAGAGCTACATGCTTATTATCCTCACTTTAAAAGGAATATTTTTATTAAAGTCGATGCATGGATGAAGCCACGATATCCAACTGGCCGGATGTAGCCTTCATTGGTTGCATGGAAACTATGTTGTAATGAAAGACCCTAATTGCAGCACTGATAATCCAGATGAAAGGACCACGGGTAAGAAATTCTCTGTTCGAATTTGTGACATGTAGTCTGGAAAATGTAGAGTTCATTCTGAAAACCGAGTTCTCCGGTTTCCCCAGGGGTTGTTATTTCAATTTTGTCTTCTTTGATGTCTTTGGAGACAATTTATTCACTATAGATGGCAAGCTCTCAAAACTTCAAAGAAAGGTCATGGCCATGGATCTATCCAGCGGGAATTCAAGAGGTCAGGACATAAATAAAATACAATCCTTAATCCTCAAAAGACTCATTCCATTCCTCGAAGACTTATGCATGTATTTATCTTCATTGGATCTGGAAGATGTGTTTATTAGCTTGAGCTTTGATAACGTGTGTTATATCATTTCTAGCAAGGACATTGGATGCCTGAGTCTAGGTCTTCTAGAGATACCCTTCGTAAGGGCCTTTCATAAATGCATCCTTTCTCTATCTATTAGATTCAACTAATACTTGAACCCATTCTTATCATTCTCCCTTTGGTTTATTACTGGTTTGTTACTTATGTCATGACCGCACCTCCATCACACCATATATCATTCCTTTGTGCGCTTGTTTTCCTCGTTAACTATTTGATCGCTAAGAGAGTTTACCTAGTCACAATATTCTTTATTTTTATCTTTGTTTCATTCTCTCAAGCATATGTTATATATGATTGATATACAGTTGTAGACTGATATTGCTTGTGCATCTTTCAAAAAAATAGTTTGGTTTTCCTAAGCTTGAAATTTGAACCACAAATACAGAATCAAATTTTTCTGCAGTTGTTCTCGTGCATTCTCCAGTTACCCCACATAGCAAAGGCCTTTCCACACCTATGACACATGAAGGGCTTGGTGTTGTTCTTGCGCTTGTAGTGAGTCTGTAGAGTACGAAAGTATTTTAGTGGTTTTGCACGGGGATGATCGATATTGTTCCTGCAACCTTCAACATAGTAGAAACATGGAAGCCTCAACATTTTTGTGGGATGTGTACCTCATAGAGATTCTGAGCCTCTTCTATACTGAGAGCCATGCCCCCACATATGCATCTGCACACATAATTTTACATAAGAACATAATATGGATTCAATACCCTGAGAAAATATATTTGTAATTCCAAATGATATGTCAACATAAATTATGATGAACATATCTTACTAAAGGATATCTATATACATATGTTGGTATTTACATCTTGCATGTAATGATATCAAGAACAAAAATTGTAAATCTATGAACATAAATCTTGAACTTATTACAATTCTACCTTTGAAAAGATGGTCACTCTGGTGAGTTATATATTGCTTGAAAAAGAAGAATACCAAAATCTTCTCTGGCAGAGACCAGACTAAACCATCATAAGGAGAAATATGTTGAACAACAAGGATAAGAGAGGAGATAGGTATATATGATGCAACTAGTAGGGATATCCTGCTAGTATCAAAATTTGGAAAGATATAAAGGGTTTGTGGCCACATGCATCTTTGTAACTAGGTTTTCTATAAAATATTTGTCTCATACCGAACCCGGTTTTTGAACAGTTTCAAACTAGACCTGGCACAAATACACAACTAGGAAAACATATGGAGAACTAGTGACAATGATCTATGTGAGCAATTCGGAGATGTTGACCTTGACCGTGATGATATTAATTAGGGTTGAAGTTTTAATTTTCCCCTGACCATTTGAGGCATTCAAAATCCTGACAAATCCAGTTTATCAATTAGGAAAAATTCACAACAACATATTGTTGCTCAATGATTGATTTCACACATACATTAATGTAGTACATAACTGCATGTTGTTATAGTGGTTGAAGATCTTGCTACAGAAAATACATGAAAATTGTGTAGGGCCAATGAGAATCTATGAGGGAGTTGGTATCTAGTACTTCCCATCTAAGAGAATTATTTTTCTTCCTTGCTACAAATTTTCCATGTCAGTTGTATCCACAGAATCGATGTTGAAAGGATTGGAGTAACTCGTGTCATTATTAAGAAGGCCAATTTGCAGAGCTACAATAAAAACCTCATCTGTTTCGAACTCTCGACCACCTGCATGTAGGGGAGCCATTTCTGAGGGCCTTGGAGGGCTCAGGCTCAGCAATGGAAGCGCTTCACGTAGAGGAGGAGAATCACACCGTTCAAGAAGTTTGTAGTGTGAGAAAGGATACTAATCTAGGTTTACCAAAAGAATTAACAAAGACGTGGATGATGGGTTAATACATGTTTCTTTCATGGGATAATTAGTATTAGCTGAAGCTGAGTCTAGGAAAGGGGATTACGGGTAGTTCTGGGAAAAATATCCTGATATGAATCAGGTACGGTTCCTGATGGGATCGAAGCGTTCAACCATTCGGGAAGGAAATAGGATATGGGGTTGGTATGGCACTGAGATTACTCAGACTCTTAGGGTTGTATATTTTTGTATTCATCCTCGCTTTGTCACTGTAGACTACCAAGCAGATGATAGACTGATCCTGAGCCTTCAAGATCTGAAACTGACCTTCACTGATGAGATTTCTCTTTATTGTTTTCGCTATTCCCTTCTTCATTATTCTTCAACATGGGAATATGCTAGTTGCGCTCATGTTGGAGTATTTTTGTAAAGAGAATAGGCAGCCACTTTTGTGAATCTCTACTTTTCAACAAGGTATCTAAAGTGGGAACAACTCTCAGGAAAATATTTGGAGAAAACATACATTTTTGATGAGGATTTTCTTCCAGGCATGAAAGGTATAAACATATATTTCTATATCTCCCCCTATTTATCATATTCTATTTATCCATTAACTCATATGGGGGGATTTTGTATACAGATCAACCATATGAACATTAGATCAACTCTACCCTGAAGTGCAATCTTGAATCTAAATTTTTAACATCAGATCAAATCTACCTTGAAGTACAATCGTGAATCAAAATTTTTGTATACTTATTTAAACAAAAAAAAATTTCAATTGTCTAAGTATTATAACAAAGAGCTTACCATCAAATTATCTCTACCCTGAAGTGCAATCTTGAATCGAAATTTTTATATACTTTTTTAAAAGAATATTTTTTTTAATTGTCTAAATAGTATAACAAATGTAGGTTGCTTACCATTTCTTAAAAAATGCAGTATGCTTACCATTTCTTAACAAATGCAGTCTAGAGTAGGAGAATTTCGTAATGCAGTCCAGAGCAAGAGAAAGAGGCCTCTCGATCTAACAAAAATGCAGTCTGGAGTAGGAGAATTCTGTAATGAATATTTTCGTAATGCAGTCTGGAGCAGGAGAAGGAGGCCTCTGGTGGGAGGACGTCTTGAGCATTGAAGGAAGCTTCTTGATTTGTTTCTCCAGCTATGTAACCTGAAAATTTTATTGTTGAGGCCCAAAATTTGATTGTTGAGACCATATTGTGATGAGGTGTTTTCAAGGTCGTGGAGTGGAGAGGAGAGGCAGTGGGGTACATTTATGGAAGGTGATGAGTAACAAAGTCTATTGTCAGTCTATTTATGGACCTACCATAGATGGCACTTGGGTTTGACAGTCTATATCATGAGTTCGAAGTTGATAGCCAATTGCATTAAGATTATCTAAGTTGGAAAAAATGCATTGTGTTAGAGTTTTAGTCAAATTATAATAGACTCTCAAAACTTAGGTTAATAGAAGATTGAAAAAATACATTATACCAGAACTTGCAATAAGAGTTTCAAGTTCATAGCCAATTACATATTTGATCAAAAATAATTTAAATATTACAAATAAAAAAATATTTAATTTCTTTTATGTACTACTTTGAAAACTTTGAAAAATAATTATAGTCAAAAGAAAACTAATATCAAGTAAAATCAAGTATATGTTCTTTTAACCTAACGAATCTATCACACGACTTGTTAAGGTTTATGTTTCCCCAACCTATTTTCTATAAAGCATTAATTTCATAACCTCAGCTAGTTATTTAGATTTTGGATAACATCTAAAAGTTAAGTTCCACTAAGTTCATGTATTCATCATTTTCTAAAATATAATAATTAATTTATATTTATAATAATTAATTTACTAATTTTATTAATAATTTTGATGGTTTTCAATTAATTATAATTAATATAAAATAATAATTATTATTTTAGATATAATGTGATTAGTGTAAAATAAAGTTATGGAGTGATAAAAAGATATGGATAATTAAAGATGGTTGATAAATGTTATTGTTTAAAAATGTGGAAACACTATTCATCATTTGCTAAAATATAATAATTAATTTACTAATTTTATTATTAATTTTGATTGTTTTGAAATAATTATAATTGATATAAATTAATTATTATTATTTTCGATATAATGTGATTAGTGTAAAATTAAATTATGGAGTGATAAAAAGTTATGGATAATTAAAGGTGGTGGATCTAAATGTTATTAGTTAAAAATGTGGAAAATGACATTTACAAGTATAATAAGCACTTTTAATTATATGGTTATGCTAGTTACTTCCAATGGTTATTTTGCCATTATTTTATGGGTTTCCCTTTTGTATGTTGATGAATGGTTGTTATTCATAAACTATGAGTTACGAATGAGGTTTTCAATGGATATGAAGTGTTATTTCTACAAAATGATTATGTAATTTTTTTATTAGCAATAAAGTTATTTTCATTAACATAGTCACTTTGATTGTGTGGCTCTTATACACTCACAAAATTAGTGAAGGGATTGTATGAAATGTGGCATTCATTTATTAGGGATTATCATGCATAGAATTTTCACATTGTTGCAGCTCGACCAAGAAAGTCAATGAACATGTGAACATGCACTTTTAAGGAATCTTCAACCCAACCAAAGAGGAAGATGGACCTGTGATCCATAGAAGCCCATCAAGTCAATTGATTAAGGAGGAAGTTGAATCTGTAAAATATCTACAATAGGTAATCAAATTAGACAAGGAAGAAAGATAATGTTCCTTGAATTTGTTTCCTCAATAGGTCGTTACAATGGGAAATATCTAGTGTGAGGAAGTTGGTGATTCTAGGGATAAGACTAGTTTTGTTAAGCCTTGAAAATCCTTAACAGTTTAGGAATGCACACTATAAATTCACTCATCTATAGCTCGAGCTAGGATATATTCTAGATTTCATATAGTTATGGTTATAAGTATGGAATCTGCAGATTGGAAATCATAAGTTGAAAATGTTTTTTTGATGAAATAAAGTCATTTCCCCTTTGAGTTGATCTAAGATGTTTTACAGGGGTTGCTTAGTCCTCTTCAATTCAGGGACCACTTGAATGTATTGTTGGTGAATTCCCATTCATATGTATATTTGCATTTGCATTTTTATTCAATTGTAGCGTGTTTTATAATTTCTCAGACCAACATATCATGCTATCAAGTGGTTGAGGAATTGTTCATGTTTTTAGTTCAATAATTAGAATGTTCAGTTCATCTTATTAAAATCCCTGAAAAGTATACCATGACCTAGTATTCCATGACGGGAGATGTTATAATTCTTAGGACTATAGAGTAAATTTATCTACATAGCATTGATTTTGTTCTCCAACAATTAGCATTCCTTCCTATAATCTTTATTTCATGATCAATAGTTCTTTACTTTCAAGTATTATGGATCCATTCTTAAAGAGTAAAAGTATTTTGAAGCATTAGCTTGAAGAGCCAAGGACATTTTATGTCTAGACAACTCATGCTCCAAAATACATAGACCCTTACTAGGTTAAAGGCTTGTTACTATTAAATAGATGCATCTTGCAAAATTTAATTACCATTAGAGTTAATTCAACAACATATAGACTTGTGGGTTGCATAAATAGTGCACACCATTTCATAAGCTTATGATCCACTAATTGATAGTTTAAGTATAAGATAAGAAATTCAACAACCCATATACTATCGTAATTGTTTGTCTCACCAAACATTACACTTTAATTTTGTAGAGAAAGATTTAAAAATCAATTGCACATGACCTGTTATACCTAATGATTTGAAAACTTTTATAGAGTATTTTGAATGAGTTATGGAATGTTCTCCTACTTAACTACAGAACATTACTATGTATAATACACATAAAACAAAAATTTTCTGTTAATTAATTTCTTGTAGCTTACTGGCTACAAATTTCACATGGATTTAACTATTGTTTGATACCATTAACTAAATCCATATACAACATGCTAAAATTAACATGAATGCAGTTTAAATAACTAAGCACAACAACATATAAATCCTTATTAAGATTAGAGTGAATACACAACCATTAAGATATTAAATATAACACATAAAATAGATACAAAAATTATATTTTAATTCATTAGTGCAACCAACTGCTTGGGACGAACGTTCCACCCAACCATATAATTGTTGTTACAAATATCAATATCAAGTTACCCTTGAGTTGGGGATAGAAATACACACAAGAGAGTGGTCTTTCACTGTCTACTCACAGCTCAAAAAATCTCACAACCCACTAGTATTCTCCTACAACTATTCTGGTTTTCCACCATCTCCCTTTCTCTCAAATTTTCCAACCCAAGTAATGTACGCCTTAACTGTTCTCAGTCCATATGATGTACCATTCATTTATCAGGGTCTCTCTGGAATAGGTAACCAATAATCTCACTACTAGGAAACTCAAGGGAACTCGTTGTTAGGAAAACTAACAAAACAACAACACCAATCACTTGTTGTTATAGTGAAACACACACAAGAGTTCATTATTCACTCCTAACAACTTGGTTCTTCATTCTTATGCTTCAAATGTGGTCTGTAATTCACACTCCATGGATACTCTAGCTCCAATGCTCTTTTTCCCTATTGTCTGCATGTTGTTCATGCTAAACATGACTGTCCAAAAAATGTATGTTCTCCCCATACAAATTTCCTAGATTTTATTTATTGGTTTACTTACACACTTCCTCAAGATGATTTTACCCATCCTACATTCTCTTAATAACTATGGGATGTGACTTCTCACACCCACTCTCTTACATGCATTCAATGAATAGATTTGGGAACACTCAACAAAAAAATAGAAGGTTCATAAATTAATAGTAATTTTGGGAAGTGGGTTGAATTAATAAACATGGGTAATTCCCCCGTGGAACCCTATCTTATAAATTCTATTAGAATCTCCCCTCTCTTTTGTATTGATAATCCCCCATCTATTTCCATGTCCCCCCTAGCAATTGGCATCACAATTTATTTACTAAAATTAGATATACAATTCACATATTGCATTGCTTGGTTGTGGCCACATTTCTTATCTACATTATGCATTAATTGAATCGGAGATTATAGTGGGGACATTAAATTACCCCTCCCATACAATTGTGCACCATCCTTAGTGCACATCATGATTCCAAAATATATATACAAATTTACATCATAAGACTTAGAAAAATAAGCATTCTGCAATTTTTACACTCCAACGGTAGTTCTGACCATATTCTCTCATTCTTCTCAACCCGCTGACCTAAGGAATGCAACCCCTTCACCATCTTCACTCCATCAGGCCACACCATTATTTTATTAGGGATTTCAACATAGGTGACCAATAATTTTAAGACATGATTCTAGAACTCTTGCTGCCCAAAAATGAAGTCTTGTATTTTTAGATTCTATTTCCTTCAAAATTGACAAAACATTGTGGGTATTCCTCCCGTATAGTTTCTTTGTGCTCCCATTTTGTGTCCTCATGACCGTAGAAATCCCATTGGAATTTTAATAGGTTGATTTCTTTGTTCCTAAGAACTTTGACTTTCCAGTCTAGGATGTGCACATGTTCCACCCGAAAATCCCCTTTGTGCTCCACTTGGATCACATTCCAATCAATTACATGGTTAGTGTAATGCACGTATTTCTTTAATAACGCTTCCTGAAATATATTATTCACTCTCATGGATGCAGGAAATGCTAGCATGTGTGAAACTAGTCATATCTTCTCTAAGATTTTAAAAGGTCTGTAATATCTTGATGCCAACTTTGGGAAGCTACCCAATCTTAGTGAACTTATTTTCTCTTTCAATTTTAAAAATACATCTCCACCCACTTTAAAAGATCTAAAAAATTTGTTCTTTTCTGCATAACTTTTCTTCTTGTCCTCAATAGCCTTTAAATTCTTCTTGATATGTTCCATTTTCTCTTCCATTTCCTTCAACAAATATGGGCCAATAAACCTTCTAGCAGAGTTAATCATTTTTCTAGGGCTTCTTCATCTATCTGTCCTTCAAATACAGGAATATCAAAATTAACTTGTACCTTGAAAGGCGAGGTGCCTCCAAAGTGGTCGCTTGATGAAGATGCGCTTGATGCTATCGACAGACGTTTAAGGATGTGGGAAAAATTCTCCATCATTTCATCCCTCTGTCACGTGAGAGCTTGCTCAAGCAATAGATTGATAGGATCATCTGCTCCGTCGTTTTTCTTTTCTGCTGCCATTGAGGGTTTCTTGGGCATGTGAGAGAAATTGTATTCAAGAGAGACAAGCTCGAGACCCAACTTTCTATACTCAGACCTCATCAGGGACATGCACTAAAAAAGCGATCAAGAGCATCATGCTCTGATACCACTGATCCAAATTATTTTTGGCATGAAATGAGAGCAGAGATATAATAAGGAAATGCACAGAGATATCGCGTATATCCAATAATATAACAGAAATGTATCAGATATGCAACCATAAACACAAATATTAAGTAATACACGATTTATATTAATGAAATGAATGTACAAAGATTGTAAAAATACAAAGTGAAAGACTCGCTAGAAAGGTGGCAGCTTATCTATAAGAAGAGATGTGACGACTACTCGCATTCGGAAGAAGATGATTACAATGAGGCTTTGAAGGCCTTTTTACAATAAATAGGAATGCCCAAAAACTTAGACATCCAAAAACCTAACCCTAAAGTCATGTGGGCCCCATTTAGGAAAGTAGGTACATCAACTTCCCAGGGTCGTAACTTTTGCATACTATCTCTGTTTTAGGCGTATGATAGCTCGTTGGAAAGGTATCATCGAGGAGATTCATTTTGAGGGCTTAATAATGCCTTTGGATATAATTGAGAACCTTGATCTAAAAAAACCTTCATTTAGACCCTCAAAATGGCCCCGAAAGTTAAAACCTGCTAAAAATAGTAAATTGCCAAAATTGCCAGAAAACTGTTTTGAGCTAGTTGGAAAAGGTGGGTGGCCACCGATATCCACATGGATCAACTACCTACACTTAGTATAGTTTTATTATAACAATGGGTACCAATCATCTCTAAAGATAATCCCATTTGAGACACTTTATGGAAGAAGGTGCAACACACCAGTAAGCTAGGATAACCCAACAAATAGAGAAATGGTTGGGCTAGATTTACTCAGGAAAATGGAGGAAAAAATATTGAAAATAAAAAAAATTAAAGGCTGCTTAAGACATGCATAAAATCTATGATGATAAGGGAAGAACTCAGAGAGAGTTTAAAGTGGGGGCCCATGTATTATTGAATGTGAAGGCCAACAGAAGTTCCCTGAAGTTGGGAAATTGTTCAAAGTTGGAATCTCGCTATTACGGTCCCTTTGAAATCCTAGAGAGGATTGGTCCAATAGCTTATATGATTGCATTGCCTGCATCTATGTTTGTTCATAATGTAGTCCATGTATCATTGCTCAAGAAATATTGCCTGCATCTATGCTTGTTCATAATGTAGTTCATGTATCATTGCTCAAGAAATATATACCTGATGCTAATCATGTAATTGATTGGAATGTGATTCAGGTGTAGCAAGAAGGCGCTATCCAAGTGCATCCATAGATCTTGTAAATTCAAACAACTCTGAAATCGAGCCATAGATCTTGTAAAGTTCCAATGGACCTGGTACAGTCCTTAGGCCACTACTTGGGAGCATGAGGATGCAATGCAGGAAAAATAGCCGCATCTTTTGAAGATTTTGGAAATATTGTTGATATGTGTACATAATGCACCGAGGATAGTTCATAAATAAGGGGAGGAGATTTTAATACCCCTAGGATGAACTGACCCAATTGTAAATGTAAATGCAAATGTACTTAAGTTGGTGAGTTGCTTGATATCATTTTTTGTATGCACCTTCCATGGTATAGTGCGCACATGTACTGCGCACTAAAATGATGAAGTGTACACATTCCAGGATACCGCGTGCAACAAACTTAAGTGCGTGCGATTTTGAGGCCTGGGAGCCTTTGTGTATATGTTGTTTTTTATAGGTTGGTAAGCCAGTTATTATAAGCTAGGATTCTTACGTTTTGTATTAGGCCAAAGATCCTAGATGCTAAAGGCCACTGAGCCTATTTTTGTATATGTCTCATCATTAATATAATACATCGTTGCGTGTAGACCGACCATGATAAAAGAGTATGGGGGACTAAACTCTA
>CBVK0100154391.1:0-28236 GCA_900067695.1 Picea abies
GCTCTTCCGATCTCACATGACAGAGTTCAAGCCAAGTCTAAACAAGTAGAAACTAGTGTCTTTCACTTTGGCCTTATTAAAATGTTGGTGATGGAAGAGTTGAGAAAGACAAATACTAATTGGGAAACATTCCTCACTTCATCACAGTTTCAATTGAAGGTTTCCCCCACTCCATAGTCCAAGATACAAAGTCCTACTCTTGTTGAGAGGATTGTGTATTCATAGGTTACCAAGAAGAAAAGGGGTGCTATGAATGATAAAGATGACAAAGCCACAAATGAAATAGAAGTTGGAGGGAATTCACAACCTTCACATAGGTAATCTTCACCCATGGAAAATCTCATTCCTATGGAGGTTCCTTCAAGCAAATCCACATGCCTGAGAGGAAGAAAACTTGTGTTTCCTTCACCCATTGCTTTGGAAAAAGTTAAGCCTAGGAGGCCTTTTACTAGAGCAACAACCAAGAAAAATGTCCATGTGAAGGATGATGTAGTAGAGACTTTAGCCTATAGGAAAGGTAAATCTGAATCTCTTGAGCATCCCATTGAAATTTTTGATATCACTACTCCTCAGCATGAAATTAATCCCACTTTCAAGAGGCTCAAGAGACAACTTAAATAATCAAGGGATGAGGCTGATAAACTGAAGAAATAATACTTGGATTCAAGGAATAATCTCAAGGGAGTGATGGGAATGTTCCACGAGACCATTGATAAGGCCATATTTTTAACCAAAATATTCCTACCCCTCCATAGGTAGCTCAAAAATATCTACAGACAAATCAGATCTCATTAAGCTCAAATCAAAAGGTTAAAGGAAGAACTACATCCCTTTAAAGAAGAATTGGCCAAGAGAAACTTGAACATGTTGGACAAGTTTGCTACCAAGAGAATCTTTAGAGTTAAAAAATGAAGATGTTGAACCTCTATAACCAGCATAAAATTTGGTCAAATTTCCTGTTTTATGCATTTTTACAACTTTTTGAGGATGGCCATGTTTTGTAAACCATGATTAGATATTTTAATGCTTTCTTCTATTCATGTACCAATATTATGAAGTCATTGCAACATTTTGGGATACTTGAGACAGTTTTGAGATGTTTTGAGATTTTGTAAAATCAAACAAACCACTACAGGAAAGTTTGCAGCGCCCGACATTGCAAACTAGTTGTTTCATACAAGTGCTACGAACTGGCGTTGTGAACTCATGTTTTTTATTTTTCGGAGGGAAGAGTGACTGCCATATGTCAGTATGGATGAACACCAACATTTTGAAGGTCATTTGTGAGCTGGGAGGCCACCTTCCTAAAGAGAATGTGCTCAAATGGACACAACATCAACTATAAAGAAGATGTTTCCAACGTTGCCAACATCACCTTGAAAAGTAGCATTATCTTTTATTTCTATTGTACACATGTAGCCACACCACCTTTAGGCACATGGATCCTATGAAGGAGTTTTTATTCGAATTGTAAAGTTGTCAATGACAGGATAGGCTATAATATGAGCATTATAAGACTGAAGAGGGGTTCGAATGGTGTGACAAAGGACTCATATTTTTGATATTGTCTATGTAGCAAAGAGTACCTCCTATTGTATGTATGAGACCTAATACACTTTGGATAATGGAAATCAGTCTTGTTTCTTATCATCTTGTTTCTATCTAATTTTGATTACAGTCCATTGAATGATTCATTTGGCTGAATTGTATCTTTGTTGCAATGGAGGATCTGTTGTAATATTTTTTACAAATATATCAGATTTTTTTCTCTTTTATTATGAGAAGTTATTATTTCATAGATTATTTCTTCATATGTGTGTCAATTCTACATGATGTAGATGATAGGCATATTACATTTTTCTTGTCAAGTCTTCCACCTACTCACCTTATTTCTTAAAATCTGATCTGAAGTTATTCAAAGCCTTATTTGCTGGTGTATATTGTGTGGAGTTTTTTGTGGTTGAATTTCTTTCTAATTTTTTCCATCCATTTGCCACCTTATTATAAACACTTATCTTTACATCCTGATGGGTACTGGGCTTGCACTTATAACAGTCTAAGTGTGACTTCTAGTGTTAACATTATGTTTTTATTGTTTTGTTGATTTCTATTCAAAGCATTATTTTTGTGTTTGATAAACATTGATATGTGAATCTAATTGCAACCCATGTTGCATTAGAATTACATACACTTGATGAAATCTACAACCCATTATTCCTTCATTTTAAACATTCAAATTTAACTTAGAAAGTCTTGTTTCCCTTCAAAAACCTTTTTTTCCATTTGAAAATTGGGCACGAGTAGAAATAATTTCCTTAACAAAATGCATGCCATGGAGTGCATGAGGGTGATATGATCAAAATGGAACGTGTTTCCTAGAGTCTTATTTGGTTTTGAAAAGCTAACATAACCAAAGACATTGAACCATTTTTCATGTGAGAGTTATGGATCTATCAAGTTGAACTATGATCATGATTTTACCAAAACTGACTAGCTTAACTAAAATGCACACCCAACCTTCATTACACATACAAATTGAATTATTCAACTTGGATAAAACATTTTTAGTTAGTACAAACTATCCCAAAATTCCATATTTTTAATTTGGCACATAAAAATTTATGACGTGCAAAAATACTCAAAATTTGTTTTTTCTTCCAAATGGTAAAAATCATGGTTAAGTACCTCAATGAAATTCATGCTAGGACCTAAAGTTAATGGTAAATGGAAATAAAATTATTCCAAGATAAAGTTACCAACCTTTTCTTCAACCTCTCATATTCAATTGCCAAAAAAAAATATTCTATGGAGAAATCCAAGTCTACCAAAATAACAATTGATATTATTTGCTAATTTTCACGGTTAGTACAAAAGTGCACTCCAAGGATAAACCAAGTATAGACTAAGTATGAAATTTGGATTGAGATATAATTATACAATATTTAACTTATGTACCATGCATCAAGTTTGTCAATATTCCTAATTACATCTTTCCACTTTTACACAAGCCTAAGAAAATGCACGCCAAAGAAAAATTAAGCATGCTAAAGAAAATCTAAAGCTTGGACATGATACTTAAGGATTCCCTAGGCCTTTAATTATTCCCAAGGCTTGTGATAATATAACCCTATATATCATCTGTATGATTCAATCTCTCTCCATCCCTCCTTTTACTTCTCAATGATCACTTCAAGTTGTATATTATAAATATAATGGAGACTTAGTAATAATTTACCAAACTTACATAGGAGTAGAAAAAAATGTGTTACATCCATTGATAATACATTTCATAAAACCATCACTAACTCATAAATAGTCTTATGGATTTTAATGACATGAAATAATACACAAGAGCCATAAAATGCAATTCTATGGAATTACATACACTTGATGACATATGTAACTTACCTAGTCATCTAATTAAATTGTAATCAATATTATTACATGGAAATTGTAGGAAATTACAATTTTGCAGTAGAAAGAGCATTGCCTATAACACCAAGTATCATAGGTACTCTATATACCTTCCACCCACCTATGTATCATTCTTATAGTTCATTCAACAACATAAACATAATTATTTACGATAACAAATCATGATTGAAGGAATTGTTACCTAAATCCCCTTCAACATATATTCAATATAATCATACTAAATGCATACTTTCACATATACCATCATCGTCTTTGGTTTTACCTAATCATTTGGTGTTTTATGGAGGCCCACATAATCCTTTCAGCGACCTCTTGATCAAAATTTTATTATCCTTACCCTTTCTTTATAACTTGGTTGATTGTCATATGTAGTAGTATCATCAACATCTTTAGCCATGATGTCAACCATTTCTAGTTACACAATCACCATTATCCATATTTTATCATCATCCATACTCATGGAATATGTAAGATTGTACTAATCTTAACCTATATATATGCACTATGCATTATCTCTTATCATATACACTAGTGCATATTTATTCTAGCTATTTTAATCTCTCGCCTTTTCAACATTCTTATACCTTAAAACTATTTATGCATAGAAGAGTTAGGAATGATCACTCCCAATTCCTTTGTATAACATGGAATTCTACCTCACAACTGATCGAATTCATGGCCTTCTACCAATCACACATTGGATCATTAGCCATATTTTTCTCACCAAGTAGCAAGTCACAACATGTATAAACATTTATAATTGTTTATTTTATAAACTCACAACTCTACTTATATCAACAAAATATAGTTTAAGGTGATAAAAATTCCCTCATTAATATGTATACCTTGCTAACCATTCTCACCATTTGCTACTACAACAAATTCTTTAGCATTATGTAGCTTCCTTTGTATTTCTACAACTTCCTACGTTGTCTTGATCTACCCTCAAGTACCATTTTACTATGACATCAATATTTGATATTATTTTAGTTTCTTCCTCACTCTATTCACCTCTAGGAATTACTACTCAATTATTTTTTGAGAAACTTCTAGCCAAGCCCAACTTGGCCATTCATCATTTCCATTGCATAGCAGTATTTACAAGTTCATTAGCTTCTTCCTTTCCTAGGACAATCTTGCATTGGTTTTACTTTATTTGAAATTTTTGTCTTCATATACCCTCTTTATACATCCATTTTGGAAGTCATTGTAATTTTTATGTTCTACTTATTTTGTCAAGAACTTGTATACATAGAATGCACTCAACATAATCTACCTTTTTATCCATCTAACAATTCTCATTCATTGATGGAATCACCATCACAATGCTACAATATCCTCTAACATATGACATCTCATACCCTTGCTTATCTCTAGTTGTCTTTAATCTTTGCTCCATTCTATAAATTTCTATTCATTTCCATGGAAACTCTTCACAAAGTTCAATTATGTTAACCAAGACCAATCCACACAATGGAGTGCTTTATTCATCCATTGGCACTTTTAAAGTGAGTGAAAATTGATTATTTCTTCTACTATATTGTTTACACATAAGTTGATGGATCATAACCTACAACTCTTCCAATCATACATACAACTTGATTTCAAAGATAGTTCACCCATCACATGGTTCATCCATCACTTCTTGCACATTCTTTTTTTCTTGGTAGATATACCCAACCATACCAATCTTCCATAAATTCCTTATTTGCAATCATTATCTTCAATCTCTAATAACTAGTTTCCTTTCTCTATTTGTTGGCATATTCTAGGCTCTTTATACCTGTCATGTTTCTTTGTTGTATATAATAACCAACTACCATGATAAGGACCTCCCATATCTATTATTCTACAATCTAAATTGTACATATTGATCATGGTCAATGTATGGCATGCATTCTTTCTTGAAACTTTAGCAACCATTATTGGTTCCTTCTTTCATCATGATTGAACCTAAAATCAAACTTGAAAAATATCAACCCTCTTCCTTCAAGTGGTTTAACTACCTCATTGAAATTATTGATATAATACTCTCATATTGAACATATTTTTGTATCAAGAGTGTTGTCACTTCTCTAGGTACTCCCAACCATCCTTGGTCAATTCTTCAACTTGCTAGTTAACAAGCACCTTTGACTTTCCTTATTTTCTCATCCAATTTGTACCTCCATACCACTATGTAAACACAATTTTGTCATCCTTAGTTATTTTGTCATATGATATTCTCATATATCATCATATACTACTTTCCACAATTTTATGTTGAGCACACACTTATACTGAGAGGAGGGGTGAATCAATATAAGGCTATCATTTTATTTTTAACATTCATAAACCATATTGAAGCAATCACATAAATGTTAACAACTAGAAGACACAATATTTAACGTGGAAACCCTTTCAGGAGAAAACCACAAAAGATTCCTTTTATAAATTTTTAGGAACCAACCTACAGTTACAAATGTCTATAGGCACCAACCTACTGGAGACACTAATCCCTCCTACTATTTTGTTGGCACTGACCTATAGGAGACATCGATCCCCTATAATTTTTGTAGGCACCGACCTACAGGAGACACCAATCCCCTTCTGTTGTTTGTAGGAACTAACCTACAGGAGACATAAATCCCCTAATCTAGGTGGATATTAGTAGCCACCCACCTATTCCACTAGCTCAAAGAACAATTCTCATTTTGATAGTTTTTTCCTAGTTTTTTGGGTCCTAAACTTTCAGGGCCATTTTGAGGCCCTAAATAACATTTTTGGGCATGGCATAGTCACACTCTAGGATTTAGCGAGAGTGTGATGGAAACATGTGTAGTCCTAAGATATTTCTTTCGGGGCGTGTTGTTCTAATGATCAGGGTGCATCATTCTAATGGTCGAGACATAGCCCCACACTATGGTGAACCACGTATATCTTGTGTCTTCGGTTTTCTTTGTGTTGTGTTGTTTATGTTATGAATTTGCTCAGTGCTTTGTTTATTATGTATGATAGATAGATTTGTTAATGATTAGTTATTTATTTGGGTTGAAGGTAAATGGATGTTATATCTAACTCTGTTCTATGTGCTAAGTGGTTGAAGTGCTTAATATTTATTGTTACTGCACAGATATATCATTAGGTATGTTATGCGATATTAATAAAGCTAAGTAACTAATGCATATCATCTTTTAAGTGTTACTAGAATACTCTGTGAAGTGTTTTTATCACATATCTGTGTCCCAGCTCGGTTACAGACACCTGCATCCTATAACCCCCCTTCTTCTACCTTGGGTGATACTTCGCCTGCTTTGCAGGTGTTGTCAAAAGGGATGGTATTTAGGGTTTTGCTGGTGTGTTGTTGAGCATTGAAACCTGGGTCTGCCCCTGTGCCAACAAATGGTTCTGTTGCTGAGACCTGAAACTGTGATTGTTGGGAAATTAAGTAAAGAAAAGAGAAGCTATGTGTGTAGATTTTTTGACTGAAGGGCATAGTACTCTACTTGAATTGAGAATATCAGTGCTAAGAAAGAAATTCAATCTGAAGAAAAGAGGTAAGATCTTAAAATAGGTAAGATTTGTTCTTTGACAAGAGTAAGATAGGTGAAAAATTTTATTTCGAAAGATGAATTTAAGTGTGTTTAATAGATTTTGTCCTAGTCTAAAGGCTAGGGCGTAGTTGGAAGAAAGATTTGATATGAGTAAATTTAATGAAAATGAAGAAAGATATGGTATTCCTATTCATAGAAAGAGTTTTTGGACTAATAAGTGGATGCAAGAACCTATAAAGAATTTTTGTAGAATGCAAATCCAACACTGTGATCCTAGTGCATAGCACAAAAGAGGTTGGGGAACATACAAGAGAAAAAGAGGATTGATATTGTTCTATAATTGCAGAAGGTTGGGACATCTTGCTAAGGAATGCCCTAGTATAGGTCTGATTTGTCTTTGTTGTAAGATTATTGGTCATGAAGTTGAGGATTGTCCAAGGATGATTGCTAAAGTTGAAAGGATGAACATGAGACAAGAAAACAATGAATAAAGTCAAGAGACTAAGAGCATGTTAGAGAAATAATCAGAGGAAGTTTAGACTACATTAGTGCAGTTGAAATCAATTATGGATGTTCACAAAGATGTCATTTGACCAGAGATCCTGAAAGTAAAGTAGCGCATAAGTGCAAGAATAGAAGACTTTGACATAGACTGTGTTTTGGATGAAGAAACACAAGTGAATATTATGACATAAGACACTTGGGAAATTTTGGGAAATCCTACTATGGTACCTTCATTGGGAAGCATAGGCTTGTTTAAGGGTAAGATGATAACTTTATGTGGAAGAGTTACTAATGTACCTATTACTATTCATGGAACATCGACTGGAGAGGAATTTGAAGTCATTAAGTTTGTTGGGGACAATGCTCCTTTCCCACTTTTGTTAGGTAAGACTTGGATTGAGAAGGATCAGATTAGAAGGAAAGTAGAGGAAGAAGCTACAGAAAATAAAAAGAAAGAACTAAGGGATTTCATAGCTAGAAAAATAGATCGACTCATAGAACAACGAGAGGATAAGTTGAAGCAACAAAACAAAGCAACAACGCAGGAGGAACATAAAGCAATAAAATTAGTTGTCAAGGTTGAAAGAATGCTAGAAGGTTTGAAGGACCTATATATGAAAGAAAGAAGAATACCCACCCAGGAATTATTAAGAAAAGGGATATTAAATTCATACCCTTTGAGGGTACATCAACAGTGCGAAGTCACTACGCTAGCGGAAGATAAGAATAAAAATGGAAAAAGGATTCTAGACATAGTTAGAGAGACTCAGATCACAAGGAATAAGGCAAGGAATCTCAATAAAAAGAAATCTAAGTTTGAAAATCTACAGGAAGCTACAAAGACCATATGAAAAACTTCACATACTAGAACCTTGTAGGAGGCAGGTTTGCAGGAGTTGAACCTCGTTGGAACAACATGACTGCATAGAGTGGGACTTCTCCCTGGAAAAGATATATGACCATTGGAGGAACCCCGACTCGAAGTGGTTGAGCCCTTGCAAGACCATCCCCATTGATCATGACAACCTCCCATGGTGGAAGAAAAGAGATATGATGAAGCAGGAGATCCTTTTAAATTTTTTCTTGAGGAAGCCCTCGTGCGACAAAGGAATGCGATGATGGATAAATTTGCATAGATCCTTTGATGGTTTCCAATAGGAGACACATCTTCATAAAGTTACCATGCCACCCCCTTCAAAGTACAAGTCAATTTTTATATCCCCTTATTTGAAGGCCATGTTATCCCTAATTCCTAGGGATAACTAAGGAGATGATGCCTCAAGTCCCTCAGGTTGCATACATGGAGTACCAACTTGACTAGCAACATCCACTTGCACAGACAAAGGCCCACTTCACCACCATAGATCTCAGGTTCATCATGAGGTTATCCACACACCATCTTGCTTCCTAAATACATTGGGTCTTGATCCATGAGGTACAAGCCAAGTATTATGGTGAGTTTCATTTCAATATTTGAGGCATTTGAGTTTGTTGCATTTAAAATTGCTTTTGATTATGTAACGACTGCTTGGGAATTATGATTTTGTCCTTGTTTCACCTTGGTGGTTGACATTATGCCCTATTAAGTGGTCATCCTTAGGGATAGGTTTACTACTGGGATATCCCCTTTATGAGTCATAGTGTCATCCCTTGACCATACTTTTCACTTTCCACTTCATTTCCTCATCTCCTTATCTTTTGGTATTTTCGGGTGTACTAACCCAAGAAGGGATTGTCCCTCATTTCATGGAAATAAGGGGCTGAAGGCCCATAAGGGAATGTAGCTAGAAAATGTTAAAATACATATTATAAACCATTCATATGCTCACCCAAAGAGGTCTTGAAAGAAATGAAACACTTCTCCTAAAAATTCAAAGACTTGTTGTAACACCCCCAACCACCTACTAGGCAATGCTACCTAAGAATTTATTTCTCTGATACCAATTTTAATCCACCCAACCATTCAGGCTAAGTCACGTCACTCAAAATTATCTTGTCATCATATATGATACCAATTTACCAACAATTCAACTGAAAATGATCTGATACAACCATGTCACTAACTAAAACATATAAATACTTTGTCATGCATAATTATGTACATATTCATAACAAAATTATACACAATCATAACATAATTATACACACAACATAAAAAACATAATCCCATGAGAAAAATTGCATAATTATCACTTCAAATATAATTTAACATACTATTGGCACTTATATTTGAATAAAAGACACAAACTACAAGAAGACCTTCCACGTTACTCCCAACCTTAGACTGCACTATTCATAAATCTCAACAGTGGGCCACCCTCGAGCTAGGGCTAAACTCCACTTGGGTAAGGGTTCCCAACCAAGCTAAAGTATCTCACTCCACAAGAAATCAGTCACATGTGACTCAATTACAGGAAATTATGTCACATATGCCAATCTACACTGATAGCCTACAATATCTCATTCCTCACATGTTTGTCCCACCTGTTAACACATAAGATTATAGCGGTCAAAAAATTTACTTTGGTTACGTTTTTGAGTCATGAGGTTTATAGGTCATAGGTTTTAAGTGTTAGGGTGGTGTTCATAAGATTTGGTTTAGTTCAAAACATAAATGAAGTGTTTTCAACCTTGGTAGAGTCTTAAGGGCATTTCATTAAACATCATGACAAGGCTGTTCAAACCCTCATGAGTCACACCATTGGTTTATACATAATTTCCTTGAAATGTCATAAATCCAAGTTGTAATAAAATTCTCCCCTTTGTCACCATCAATCCATTCAAGTGTACGAGATATGTTTGACAGGCACTGCGAACTAGTTAAAGAGGAGAGTTGGAGATTCGACTACTTGCAGACACCCTCAGGAAATTTCAAATATACGAGCATAAAAATTAGGACCACAAAGTACTCCATGAGAGTTTTCATATTGTTTTAAGGTCGAGAAAGTGGTTTTGGATGTTTTTTCCTTTTGGCGTTGTGAACTGGTAGACAAGGGCATTGTGAACTCATTTCCTGTAGTAGCAACTTCTAAAGATTTGATCATAACTCCAAAACAATGATGTTGGTTTTTATTAAATGTTTTGTGGAGGAGAATGATAATGGAATTGAATTTCTAATAAAAATTCATCCTGACCCAGTTTGGTATTCGAGAGATATAATTAAAACACCAGTGCGCTGCAAACTAGCACCGCAAACTCTTTGTTTTGCATAGTTGTTGGATATTCACCTTGTTTGGAGGGTTCCACCTGTCAAGTAAAGTTTGAATGGTCTCCTAGGAGTTATTTGGACATGAGGGACAAGTGTTCCATCTACAGATCAATCAGAATGGCCTATTTCAAAAAGCATTTATCAGTATAGACAAAATCCCCCCAAAATAGGAATGTGTTAGGCTTTTGTTGGAATCTTTTGTAACAAGACTCCTAAATGGAGGAGGATCATATGTAACTCCTTGGTTTAGACCTTCTTTGTGTAGATATATATTATTCACTATAAATGAAAGGGTTTTTGATGAGAAGAGGGTTGGATTCATGAGACAAGAGAGGAGAGAAGTGGAGGAGCAGTTTTAGTTGCTCATTTGTAAGCCCGAGGGCCTGTTTGTAATGACATTGTCTTCCATTAAAGATTCATGAGATCTGTTATCATATTGTATTCTTTGTTTTTCCATTTATTTGTTATCTTCTTGCTTGAAAATATTGCAGGTTTTGAGGATCATAATTTCCATTGATGGATGGATTCATGAACATCATCAGATCTGTTGTAGATTTCCCATTTAATCATTGTTTGTTGTCAAATAAATATTTATCTATTTCCAGAAAGGATATTTTTACAATGGATGTTCTTCCTTTTTTTCATTTTCACCATGCTTCTACTCATCAGTATTTATCCATGTTTTTTATATGCATTTTGATTGAATTTGATATGTAGGATGTTGTGACTCCTTACCCAATGGAATGCCTCTGTAGACAATTTGTTTCCCTCTCCCTTTCTTTCCCAGTATTGTTGATCCATCTACTCAACCATTTAATCCATTTATATTCTAATGGGTATTGGGCTTGCACTTACATCATTCTAAGTGTGACTCTTAGTGATAACATTTTTGGCACCATTGTCAGGGACGAAAGTGAAGAAATATTCCCTGGGAGAATGACAATGATCAGATCAAGCTCTTGATGGTAGAAAGGAGTAGGACAGAAGATTGAATGCAATATTCTACCTGGTGACTCCAAATTCATCATAGATGAATCTATGGGTGACTCCACTAGTTTGAAATGGAAAATATTCTTTCTCAGAGGTATGAATTTTGTGATTTCTCAAATATATTTGGTTTTCCAAACCCCGTGCCTGATAGAAGTGAATGGTAAGGATGCCTTCCTAGGTTTAGAGGGGAAAAGTGGGAAATGTTAGTTGAGTTTTTACTAGATTTTCACGAGCGCATAATTAATATGAAAGTTATACATGAAGATGACCTCATAAAATTGTTTACATACTCTTTATATGGAGCAACTTGTGATTGGTGTAGATCACTCTCGGTTGCTTGTATTACTTCACTAAGACATTTTCATGTTGCATGTTGTTTCCTTTGCAAAGAGAAATTTGTAGATGATTTCCTTTATAAATAATGTTTTTATGAATTTGATTTGCTGAGTAAAGGATCAAATAGTTATAAAGAATATGTTGTAGTAGAAGACACTTTTCATAATGATCAAGAGGATGATGATCTTCAAATTGATAGCTAGGATGTAGATACTTTTGACATTATATCAAATGTATCTACTATTTCAATTTGTCATGAAAATCAAATTGCTTCCTTTGAGTATTCAAATGATAATGAGCAGATCAATATATCAACATGTGTCAGTTTTGAATCTGAGCCACGAGAATACAATGAAGGATATAAGGAAGGATTATATGATCATAATTGGTTGAATAACTTTCTCCAGCAGCTATTACCAGATATCAGCAAGCTTTCTTTCATCATTCCTAAACCTGGATCTGCAGAAAATATTGAACAATCTATGATCAACATTGAAATTAGTGAAGGAAGCCCGCAACGACCTTTTGTTTTGCAGATAGAGGAGATTGGAAGCAGTCATAAAATTGGGCATGTGCAGAAGCAATTCAATTTCCATTTGGAATGATATCAAGAAGAAGTATTGATTTATAGATTTCATGACCCTATTGTTGATTATCTAGAGTTTTTGAGCAACATATATGTCAAATCATTCTTGTCAAGTGAATGTTGGTTCTGCTATATTTTCAAACTACACTTATGTATGCCATGGGTTCCTTCATTTGTCTGATCCAGATCAAAATTTTCACCAGTTAATAATTTTCTTGTATGGATTCATTGGAAGCATGACTTTACTTAAACAAAGAATAGTTCAAATGGTTAGAGTAGGAGTAAGATGAATAAAGCTCGATTCTAGAGCATTTGGTTTGAAGTAGATCAACTATAATGACTCCTAGCCCAATGGATAAAGCACTAGAAATGCATGTTCTTGGAATCTCACAGGGGGCATTCCATCCCCTATGGAGCTAGATGTTAACACATAAGATTGTAGGGGTCAAAAAATTTACTTTGTTTTTTTTTTAGTCATAAGGTTTATAGGTCATAGGTTTTAAGTGTTAGGGTGGTGGTCATAAGCTTTGGTTTAGTTCAAAAAATAAATGAAGTTTGTTCAAAATTGGTAGAGTCTTAATGTCATTTCATTAAACATCATGACAAGTCTATTCAAACCCTCATGATTCACACCATTGGTTTATACATAATTTCCTTGACATGTCATACATCCAAGTTGTAATCAAAGTCTCCTCTTTGTCACTATCAATCCATTCAAGTGTGTGAGCTATGTTTGACAGGCACTGCAAACTGGTGTTTCAAACCGGTTAAAGAGGAGAGTTGGAGGTTTCAAGGTCGAGAAAGTGGTTTTGGATGTTTTTTCCTTTTGGCACTGCGAACTAGTAGACATGGGCACTATGAACTCATTTCCTGTAGCAGTTGTTTCTAAATATTTGATCATAACTCCAAAATGGTTATGTGGGTTTTTCTGAATTTTTTTTTGGAGGAGCATGATAATGTCATTGACTTGCTGACAAAATTTCAGCTTGACTCATTTTGGAATTCGAGAGATATAATTAAAACACCAATGCGCTGCAAACTGGCTCTGCAAACTCTCTATTTTGCATAGTTGTTGGATATTCGCACCTTGTTTGGAGGTTTCCAGCTATCAAGGAAGGTTAGAGTGGTCTCATATTAGTTATTTGGACATGAGGGACATGTTTTTCATCTCTAGATCAATCATAATGACCTGTTTCAAAAGTCATTTATCAGTATAGACAAAATCCCCCAAAAATAGGAATTTGTTAGGCTTTTGTTGGAATCTTTTGTAACAAGACTCCTAAATGAAGGAGGATCCTATGTAACTCTTTGGTATAGAAATAATTAGGTTATATAGACATTATTCACTATAAATGAAAGGGTTTTTTATGAGAAAAGGGTTGGATTCATGAGCCAAGAGAGGAGAGAGATGGAGGAGCAGTTTTAATTGCTCCTTTGTGAGCCTGGGGGCCTGTTTGTAATGACATTTTATGCCATTAAAGATTCATGAGAGCTATTATCATATTGTCTTATTTGTTTTTCCATTTCTTTGTTATCTTCTTGCTTGAAAATATTGCAGGTTTTGAGGATAATAGATTCCATTGATGGATGGATTCATGAACAACATAGGATCTGTTATAGCTTGCCCATTTAATCATTTTTTATTGTCAAAGCAATATTTATCTGTTTGAAAAAAGGATCTTTGTACAATGTATGTTATTCCTTTCTTCATATTCACCATGATTCTACTCATCATTATATATCCATTTTTTCTGATATACAATTTGATTCCTTTGATCTATAGGATGTTGTGACTTGCCCAATGGAATGTCTCTACAGACAATTTTTTGCCCTCTCCCTTTCTTTCTTGGTCTTGTTGATCCACCTACTCAACCATTTAATCCATTTATATTCTGATGGGTATTGGGATTTCACTTACATCAGTCTAAGTGTGACTCTCAGTGCTAACACCACCCTAGGAAGTGTGCCTCTTCTCTAGTAAATAGTCCTTCGACTGCCCCACTTCCCTTCCAAGGCTTCAACAACATGATGAACATGAAGTATCAGAGCTCTGTCGCTGCATTTTGGCACTTTGGGAAATAATTCCCAACAATTCTCTCACCTGGAGAGAATGCAAAGTCCCATGGGCCTGAAAACCCACCTCTTCAGTCCAATAACCCACAAGCCTGACAACCCTCCTCTTCAGTTTAATAACCCATGGGACTGAAAACCCACCTCTTCAGTCTATCTCTTCAAGCTAAGTCATGTAAAAGTATATGTGACAGTAATCAATAGAGTTACTCATCCTAGTAATAGTCGGGTCAATGAAAACAATAGTTGGGTTCAACTCACGGTTCATTTATATGAAAGAACAGTCAGTTGTAGATCATCCCTCATGATGATAGAATGATGAAATATAAAAATATACCAGAATGGACTAATTCCAATTATTTGACTGCATGTTCCCAACTTGACATTTGTCACGTTGAGAACTGCCTTCAGTCCACAACATGTTCCCAACTTATCAATTTTCATGTTGAGAAATTTTCTTAGCCACTTGTCCCCTCCTTAGTACTTAGAATACAATAATATATCCTTACTTTACACCTTTTAAGGAATATTAATATAATATTCCTCATTTTATGCTTTTAAAGAAATATTAATATAATATTTCTTTTTGGGTTTAAGCCTCTTTAACCCAACCCCCTTAACCTCAGATAGTGGAGTTTAATCCCCCCATTCTCTTTTACTTGGTCGGTCCATCGCAGGGATTTATTTTCATTATATTGTATGTGATTACATTTACAAACTTAGTACAAAAGTAATCATCTTTTTCATCCAGGCTCACTAGCCTCAAAATACACAAATTGTGCACTAAAACCAATGTGTGTGAAACTTCTAGGTTGCACACACTCTTTCTTCAGTGCACCACCCTCACTCCCTTAGACAGGTGCACATTAAAACATATTGTAGATACAAAAGGATTTTGTGGCCTTCAAAATCCGTGCACTAACCAATGCACATTGAATCAAGGTTGCAAACCTTTTTCCTTCAGTGCACCATCCTTTCACACTTATACTTGTGCACGTTGCATACATTAAATTGTTTCACTTTTAGTGCCCAATCCTACGCATTTGCACAAGTGTGCACTATATACATTAAAATGTGCTCTATAATCCTTTTTAAACTGTGCGTACTCTTTTAATGTGATATTTACGTGCACTAACTTAATGGGCGCATAACCAAACTAAAGTTCTTATACTATCATCTCACCAGCTTATATGTAAATGAAAGTTACATTCATATGTACACTTGGGGTTCATCCTAGGGGTATTACAATCCCATCCCCTTTATTTATGCACTGTCCTTAGTGCAGTATATACACATGTACAATCAAAGTTTCAAAAATATTCAAAAAGATGCGGGTATTCTGCCTGCATACCATCCTCATGCTCCCAAGTTGCATCCTCAAGGTCATACTAGGTGTATTGAACCTTTACTAGCTCTATGGCTCGATTCCAGAGCTTCTTGATCTTTTGATCCAATATGCACATCGGATGCACTTGAAAACTTCCTTCAGGGAAAATTTTAGGGGCTAATTTCTCCCATGGGATAATTTTCCATGCTTTTCCCAAAAAAAGATTCGCCATTCTAAAAAATGATTCACCCAAATTCTATAGGATAAAATTATTTTATCTTAAAAATATCCAAAATTCTATACAAACTATATAAATTCTTATAAATTTGAATATTTTCACAAAAATATCATGAAATAGTGTATACTTGGCATACTAAAGACTAGTAAGATTTTCCAAGGTTTATACATTTTAAAATAAATTTCCATCCTTAAAATTATCCTTGATCGCCTTCTTGCTCCACCTGAATCACATTCTAATCAATGACATGATTAGTATCAGGTACATATATTTTAAGTAAGGATACATTGAATACATTATGAATATGCATTGATGCAGGAAAGGAAAGCATGTAAACCATAGGCCCAATCCTTTCCAGGATTTCAAATGGCCCACAAAACCACACTACCAGCTTTGAACAATTTCCCAACTTAAGGGAACTTATGTTGGCCTTTACTTTAAAAAACACATGATCACCCACATTGAATTCCATATGAGTTCTGCCTTTATTAGCACAATGTTTCTTCTTGTCTTGTGCAGCCTTTAAATTACACTTTATCTTCATCATTTGTTCTTCCATTTCCCTAAGTAGTTATGGCCCAACTACTGTGTGGTTTGTTGATTTGTCCCAACTGACTGGTGTGTTGAATTTTATACCATAGAGTGCCTCAAATGGGCTCATATTTAGGGATGCTTGGTACCCATTGTTGTAAGAAAACTCTACCAAGTGTAGATAATCCTCCCATTTGGATGGTTTATCCATGACATACATCCTTAGAATATATTCTATTACACGATTCACACTTTTTGTATGCCCTTCATACTTTGGATGATAAGTTGTGCTAAAATGTAGTGTTGGCACAGGGGCAGACCTAGGGTTCAACACTACAAGAGCGTACCAGAAAAATCCTAACTACCAGCCCTTTCGACAACACCTGCGAAGTAGATGAAGTCTCAACCAAGGTAGAGGAAAGGGTGGTTGCAGGACTCTAGTGTCTATAACCTTAGCTGGGACACCGATTTGTGATTACAATGCCTTAGCAGAGCACTTAGCAGTTATAGTTTACAGTATTCACTTTGCAGAGAAAACCATAATTACAGAGCAACGCATTATTCAACCAAATATAACATATAGATGCACTTAGCATAAGGGAATAGATCATATCCAACATTTATTCACATTACTAAGAACTAAGCTACTATATAAAATACATCTAAACATACATTACTTCATTAATCATATGAACAATAAACAGTCAAAATTCACAAAGAAACCATAGCGCAACATATATGTGGTTCACCCCCAGCCTGGGGCTACATCCACCAACTCTTCTTCTATTTATTGTCTTCAGTCAATCATCTACATGCACAGAGCCACAAGATCCTACTCCACATAGGAAAGCAGATATGCACGCACTCTATCGGATCCTCCTTCCCTGAGCTAGGTCATAGCACAAAGCCTTTACAAAGTCTCTTACAATCACTTGCACTTAGCTCCATAAGTTCTCAACACAGTATGCACAAAGAATTCAATACTATTCGCACTTGGCTCATTAGCACTTAGATATAGTGTCTAGTATCTACTTCTTACATCGCTTAGACATCTATTTATACATTACAAAATGGGCCTAAACATGGGTAGATCCAATGGGACGACATCCCCATACCCATTACATAAGTCCAAAGCCCAAAAATCCTTGAAAAGGGGCTGAGATCCCACAATATCCTCTTTGACTTGTGCTCCACCTTCGATAGCCTATCAAAGTCCCAAAAGTAGGTCAAACATGACCAAGGATCCTCAAAACTTGGTCAAGGGTCAATAGCCCATGAACATTCACTTGTGACTCATCCTGAGTCACTCTGTTCTAGGTATCTCTGCTTCAAAATCATCAAGCTTGGCTCGAGCTTCTTTGACCTATTGTTGTGCCAAGGCCTCCTTCTCGGCGAACTCTTAGATAACTTCTTCATTGACAGGTCCCTCTAAGCATTTTTCAGTTGCATTGACGAGTTGTTCAAGTTCTTCTCCTCGACCTTCAATCTCTGTGAATAGTTGGCAAGGATCATCCTAGATTGGTTGGAGCCTCTAAGTCACTTCCATGAATTTTCTCTCAATGGTGTGGACCTGTTCTTGGGATCACTTCATCCTCTCGACTGTAGAAAGGGGATTCAACTACTCTTGTATTATTTCTACTTGCTTCTTTGCCTCCTGGAGCTGTGACTCCAGTGCCTTCAATTTAGGATCCTCAGTGAGTCACTCATAAGTCTGGGTAATGCGATCACTTAGTAGTTTACATTCCATGGCGAGGGCCTTGATTCTCTCAACTGTGCTCTAGGCAATAGCTTCTCTTTGATCTCATACATCCTGTGGAGTGTTGGGCATTGTTCATAGCTCCAGATATGTGATTATTTGTTGAAGCTGTTGGATAGCTTCCGCAAGCTGTGCTACTTGATGCTCTACTAGTTCTTTCACTTTCTTCTCTAAGACTGTCACAGAGCAAAGTGCTCTACTGATTGATTCTTTGACTTTGAGCTACTCTGTGAGCAACTACTCTTTCTATTTCTAGATTTGTGCTTTCTCCTCTTCAAAATTTGTTTGGATAGAAACCTTCTCCTGCTGCGCAACTCAACGTTTCTCTATGACTACTTTTTGCACTTGCTTTAGGGCCTCTGTGGCCTATTCTATTTCTTCCTGTGTGCGATGAAGGTGAGCTTCGGTCGCATCATCTACACCGCTGGGTAGGCTTATCTCCCAACTCTGGTGCTTCTGATGGTGGGGGTGTAGTGGATATTGTGCGGCTGGATTGAAGGGCCTGCTATACCCCTCTGAGTTCAACCTCGATTCTATCGTACACCTCCTCTTGCTTGGCTTCATGTTTTTTCAAGATGTCTTGTGAGGCATCTGCTATAGATGTGATGATGAAGTCGAAGTCATCGAATGTGAGCATGGTTCGTATCATGGTTTTTCTTTCTCTTGAATTCTTTCATGAGGTAGGTTTCATGGGGGAAACCTTTCTTTTATTCGAGGGATTAGCCTCATCAACAGGATCCCTAGGCAGTGTTACTTCGTCTTGCTTATGTTGATCTTCTTTGCCATTGGTCTCTTCTCTATATACTTCGTCATCACCTCCTCATCCCAGTGATACTGAAGCATTTGCATCTGATGCACTACTCAGGTTTTGTACTTCTTCAGTCTTCTTCCTTTTGTTGGTTCCAGTTGTGTCATGTTCTTTGTGAGTGGCCTCTGAGGTTCCAATTAGTTCAGGATCAGAAATTTCTATCGGGTCAGTAGGGATAAGGAGGTATGCTCACCATTCCTTAGTTACCTCGTCGAGGTCCTCCTTTGTGAGCTTATAGTATGACTGAAGCTCTTCTTTATGCTTGTCTGCGCGTGCAGTGATATAAATGAAGTGTCGATATGCATGGAACTTCATGAGAGGTGTGTACCAGTGCAAGGTGTTCGACATCATGCAAGGGATAGCCCTGATAGCCCTCTTCAACTGGAGATAGTACGTGTGGAATACTACATTCGACTGCCACTATTTTCCCATAACGCTCGAGTACCAAAGCGTGGTGAAGTTCACAGTGAGCGGTTCGAATGGCTCAATGTCCAGGAAGGTCACACCTTTTGATATCTCCAAAGAAGTAAGCATTATGAGGATCAGGAGCCAGCTAAAGTGAAACTCATAGCCCTAATCTTGAGCTTCGCGACAATCCAATTCTAGCTAGTTGTCTAGGTACTTTGCCCATTTCATCTGGAGTCCTTCTACACATTTACCGGTGAGGTCAACAACGAATCCTATGACCTGTGTAGGTATGTTATTTCTTACGATCTTTCCTGCGATCAACTGGAAGGACATGCACACTATGCCATTCTGGATGGAAGCTACCTTGTAGCCTCATGTCCCCTTTTCTACATTTCCATATGTTTCTTTTATCCTCTATGCCAATGTGCGATCTGTAGCCTTCCCTGGGTAGAAGTCTTGTGGGTCGGGTCCCTGCATGCTCAATCTGGTGATCCTATGGATCAGCGTCAGATTTAATGTGATGCATTAGTATAGCCATAGATAACTGCCATGGTAACATGATAGTAGGAGCTTAACACACGCGTTAACCTCTTGGTGCCTTCCAAAGTGTGGAATCTTCATCACATTCAAGAGGGTGGACTGTGCGAGGTTCATAGTCCATGGCTGGAGTATTATTTTCGAGTTCTTCCCCTTCGTCCTAGTCAAATACTTGTAAGGAGAGAGCATGTTCTAGTTCTTGTGCCCCCTAGGTTGAAGTCACTAAATTTTAATGTCACAATATTATCCTTCTGCGTTCTAATTGCACGTATCCCCTTCAGAAGGTATGCAATAACCATGGTGTAATCAAAGCATCTTGGGACATTGTCACGACTCACCGCGCAAGCCAAAGATGGGATGTAGTTGGGTAGGATGGTCAGGATTAACTTCACATTCACCAAGTCATCTCAATGCTTGATTCTTTTCTCTGCTGCAGATCAGGATGGTCTAGATCCATGAGTTGTCGATGGGGAAGCTTGCACTCCTCTCATCGACAAGGCTTGAATACCTTCAGACATTACTTTCTCAGCCATAAGGTCAATTAGAACTTCTTCGATGACTTTCTCTGTGGCGTTGAGCTCGTCCAACATGCATGCTTAGATTGGATAACTCAGGTGGATGAATGATTGCTCAAAGCAATAGAACAGGTGTCGATCTCAATAAACACAGTGTGGTATCAATGAGTTGGCTAGAATAGAATTCAAAAAATTGTTTTCGGTGCAACAGTCAACTCAATAAGTAGACAACGATGTAACGGATCTCTCCAACTGACAAGATGCCTTCATCAATGCGGTTATGTTCATTGTGACACAATCCCAATGGTCTGATGGTGAGATTTCTGGCCATAACTGTTGTTCTAACCATTTGGAGTGTCGGGCTAATGGTTATAATGCTTTCAACGGTTATATTGCCTCATCGTGGTGAAGTGCCAGGTTGTGTTGTTCTAATATCTCAGTGAAGTTACAGTTTTGCAAACCTTCCTTTTGTGAAGTCCCTTCTTGAACATTTTACAACCTTTCTATATTTTCTCTCTTCTTACTGAGATTTCTAGCCTTCTTCCCTGTGATATTCTTCTCGGTATTCCTCTTTCCATTCTAATTCTTATCTCCTTTTACATAGTGTCTTTGCACTATTGATGGTATTTCGTAGGGTTCAAGGCCACTACTTCTTCCTTGTTTGGGGTAGGTGCTCTACTCTTCATTGAGTCTTCTTGTGTTCTTTCAAATTCGACATCCAAGTTTCTAGTTCTGAACAACTTTGATCTGTTCTCCCGTTCTTCAATCAATTGCACTATCCTCCTAGTCATGAAATCTTTTAATTCTTGCTTCTTTTGTTCTAAGACTTCCTCTTCTTTTCTTTGGGCTTGATCTTTCTCAATCCAGGTTTTTCCTAGTTCAATCCAGGTTTTTCCTAGTAACATAGCAAATGGGGTGCTTCTATCAATAAATTTAACAACCTCAAAATATTCCTCTGTCGAAGTTCCATGAGCTCTCATAGACATCTGGGTGAGTCTTCCACATAGGGTTATCAGCTTTCTTCTAAATAATCTTATTCCTCCTAATGAAGGAATCATAACTTTCCCAAAATTTCCCAAGTTCTTTTTGTCATGATATTCACCTGTGTTTCCTCATCCAGAACACAGTCAATGTCGAAGTCTCCTATTCTTGTTTCTATGCATTATTTTCCTTTGAAGATCTCTGATAAGTTGATATTTTTGTGATCATTTAGGGTCTCTTTCAGTTGTAGCAATACATTCTCTGATTCTTTTTGGGGTTCTTCAATGGTCTTAGTTTCTTGATCTTCCATAGGGTTTTCTTGTCTCATATTCATTCTTTCAACCTTAGCAATACTTCTAGGGAAATCCAAAACTTCATGATCCATAGCTTGACAACAAAGACAACTAGGTATTTTACCAGGGCATTCCTTAGCAAGATGTCCTGGTCTTTTGTAATTATAAAAAAAGGGTTAATCTTCTTTTTCTTTGAAATGATCCCCAACCTTTCTTGTACTGCGCACTAGTATCATAGTAGTTGACTTGCCAAAACTATTTCTAGGGTATTGCATCCATTTGTTAGTCCAAACATTCTTTTTATGCATAGGAATAACATATCTTTCATTATTTCTATCAGATCTACTCATATCAAACCTTCTTTCATCTAGATGTGCGCTATTTTTCAATCTAGGACAAAATTTATCAAACATACCTAGATTCATACTTTTGAAATAAAAATTTCCACTTATCTTACCTTTCTCAATCAAAAATTTTCATTGTTCTTAACTTTAAAAAAGCACAAATCTTTAAGGTCTTACCTCTTTTCTTTAGATTTGACTTTTCTTCTTAGCACAAAGATTCAAAAATCAAGTAGACTACTACGCACTAAAGAAATAGATCTATGCATAGAGCTTTCTTTTCTTTAGTTCCCAGCAATCACAGTTTTAGGTCTCAACAATGGAACCATTTGTTGGCATAGGGGCAGACCCAGGGTTCAACGCTACAAGAGCGCACCAACAAAACCCTAACTTTCAGCCCTTTCGACAACACCTGCGAAGCAGATGATGTCTCACCCGAGGTAGAGGCAGGGGTGGTTGCAGGACTCCAGTGTCTGCAACCTTAGCTAGGACATTGATCTGTGATTACAACACCTTAACAGAGCACTTGGCAGTTATAGTTCACAATATTCACTTCGTAGAGAAAACCCTAATTACAGAGCAATGTAGTATTCAACCAGATATAACATATAGACACACTTAGAATAAGGGAATAGATCAGATCCAACATTTATTCACATTACTAAGCACTAAGATACTATATCAAATATATCTAAACATGAATTACTACATTAATCATATGAACAATAAACAATCACAATGCAGAAAGAAACCATAACGTAACATATACGTGGTTCACCCCCAGCCTGGGGCTATGTCCACCAACTCTTCTTCTCTTTATTGTCTTTAGTCAATCATCTACATGTATAGAGCCACAATATCCTACTCCACATAGGATAGGAGATCTGTGCGCACTCCGCCAGATCCTCCTTCCCTAAGCTAGGTTACAACACAAATCCTTTACACAGTCTCTTATAATCACTTGCACTTAGCTCTGCAAGTTATCAACACAATATGCACAAAGCATTCAAGACTATTCATTCTTAGCTCATTATCACTTAGCTCTAGTGTCTAGTAGCTACTTCTTACATCACCTAGACATCTATTTATACATTACAAAATGGGCCTAAACATGTGCAGAGCCCATGGGCCGAAATCCCCATACCCGTTACATAATCCCAAAGCCCAAAAATCCATGAAAAGGGGTCAAGATCCTGCAATCTCTAATTCGACTTGCACTCCACCTTCGATAGCCTATCGAAGTCCCAAAAGTAGGTCAAACATGACCAAGGATCCTCAAAACTTGGTCAGGGGCCAACATGTAGATTTGTTCCAAATCCCTTGAACAATCCTTTCCAAAAATTTGAATTAAATTTTGGATCTCTGTCGAACACAATTGTCTTTGGAATTCCATGTAATCAAGTTATTTATTTCAAATAAATATCAACTATGTTAGTTTCCTTGTGAGTAATATTTACTGGAATAAAATGGGTAGCTTTGGTAAGCATATCCACCACTACCATGATAGAATCATGTTGTTTGTTGGTTCTTGGTAGTTTAGTGATAAATTCCATTGTTACCACTTCCCACTTACACTCAGGAATGTGCAATGGTTTTATTAGACCGGCTATGTGTATATGCTCGGCCTTGACCTTTTGACATGACAAACACTTGGAAATAAACTCAACAACTTCTTTCTTCATGTATGGCCAACAATATTGTCTCTTGACAACTGCAATAGTTTTCTGGTAACCTGAGTGTCCAACATAAGGTGCATTATGCATTTCTCCCAACATCATATCCTTCAATGCCTGAGAAATTTGCACATAGATACTTCCTCTGTATCTAAGAATCTCATCATCTTCTAGCTTATAGTATTCAACTTTCTATTGTAAGTTGCCTTGCTGAAATTTTTCCTTTACCTCCATGAATTTCTGATATGATTTGGAAGCTTCTATAATTATATCCTTTAAATCTGATTGGTACATTCTAATGGTTGTAGCATCCATCTCATGCACTCTCCTGCTGAGTGCATCAACCACTTTGTTTTCTTTACCTTTGATATGCTTTATGTTAAATTCATATTCATTGATGAAATCTAACCATCTTCTTTTTATGGCATTCAGAGTTGGTTTTCCAAACAAGTATTTCATACCACTATGGTCATCCTCAACTCAAATATTTTTCCCATGAGGTAGTTACTACACATATTCAAGGCATGCACTATGGCTGCCAAATCCAAATCATGAGTTTCATATTGTCTTTCATGCTCCTTCAACTTCATCGATTCATAGCACACGAAATACCCATTCCGACTAAGGACTCCACCAAGTCCTTTACATGCATCAATGCATATAATTAAGTCTTCATTTGGATCAACAATCCTCATGATTGGAGAAATTGTTAATAAATTCTTCAAATGTTGGAAACTTCCTTCACAATTGTGTTTCCACTCAAAGTTCACACCTTTCTTCTGCAAATAAGTAATTGGGTGTGCAATCTTTGAGAACCCTTTAATGAATATTTTCTAGTAACCTGCAAGGCCCATGAATGATATTACTTCTGATACATTCCTTGGTGTTTGCCATCCTTCAATGGCCTTTATCTTTTCAGGGTCTACTGATATTCCTTCCTCAGAAATGATATGGCCCAAATAATGTATTGGCTTCTGGTAAAATGAGCACTTCCTCAATTTGGAATACAATTGATGCTCCCTCAATACCTGTAACACCATTCTCAAGTATTGTTCATTCTCTTCTTCAAACTTAGAATATATCAAAATATCATCCAAGAATACAATGGTGAACTTGTCCAAGTAATTCTTGAATATACCATTCATGAGACACATGAATACAACTAGTGCATTCGTTAACCCAAATGACACCAATGTGAACTCATAATGGTCATAACTTGTTCTAAACGAAGTCTTGTTGATGTCTTCTTCTTTAATTCTTACCTAATGATAGCCTAAAATGAGATCAATCTTGGAGAATATTTTTGCATCTTTCAACTGATCAAAGAGGTCATCTATTCTTGGCAAAGGATACTTGTTCTTCATAGTAACCTTTTTCAACTTCCTGAAATCAATACAAAGTCTCAAAGTTCCATCATTTTTCTTTACAAACAATATTGGGGCACACCAAGGTGACACACTTGGGCATATATACCCCTTCTTCAGAAGCTCTTCAAGTTGCATTTGTAATTCCTCCAGTTCATGTGTACTCGTCCTATAAGGAGTCTTAGATATTGGAGCTACTCCAAGCATTATATTGATGGAGAAATCCATATCCCCTTTAGGTGGAAATCCTAGTATTTCCTTAAATACATATTCAAACTCTTTCAGGACTACACAATCCTCAATATTTGACACCTTATCTTTACGTGTTTATTCCATCTGCATGGAAAAAAATTGACATTATTTTTTGTAACTCTTCTTAAGCTGCAAGGCTAAAAATTCTCTTACAGTTATTGCTTTGGGAATTCCTTGTACTATCCATCAATTTCCTTCCTCATCCAAGAAAGTAAATTCTTTATTATAACAGTCTAGGATAGCATGGTGTTGGTCCAACCAATCCATACCAATTAGGAAGTCATATGAAACTAACGGTATAATTTTTAGATCTACGCTAGTGTTTAGTCCATTCATGTTCATTGAACATGCCTTAATGATCTCATTAATTTCTTATTTATCTCATGTAGCTAGCTGCACCATCCAAGGTTTTCCAAGCTTGTTTCTTGGAAATTGAAACCATTCCATCATCTTAGGATCTAGATAACTATGACTAGCACCTGAATCAATTAAAATAGCGATGGGTCGGTTATTGATCTTACCTTCCACTTCAATCATATGTGACTGAAATTCAAATTGCATGTTGTCCAAGGATGCATAAATATTAGGTACACTTTTGCCCATGTCCTCCATTGTTTCATCTTATTTCTCATTGTGAACAGACCTCACTCTTTCACTCCTATGAGGGAAATATTTGTACATATGATCTCCTTTACAAACCCAACATTGAATAGGTGGTTTCCTTGGCCTTTGTCCCAATGTCTATGTCATTTTGGATTCTTTAGAAGTTGGTTGTTCAGGTAGTTATTTCTGAAGAATGGTGGCTTAGTCCCCTTCTTCCTATGTTCCATATTTCTTTTCTTCTTGTCTTCCCAAGCTTTCTAGTAAAATGTTTTCCCTTTTTTCTGATCATAAAGGTACTTATCCCTTCTTATTTTTTCCTCCAATGTTTTGGGATCATTATTGACACCCAAAAGAACAACGTAGGGTGCCTGCATTCAAATTGGTTGCAATTCCTTATTATTTATGTATAATTAATAATATAATAGATAGGTAGGACCCCATGTGTGAATATGAAGGAATGATAACTCATTTTTCTTTTTCATGACTTGGTTGTGAAATGAATTCTATATTTTATTGTCTCTAAATCAATCTTTCCAACAAATTAGCAAACAACAGTTTTATGGGTGATGTGATTAAAAGAAGAATGGTATTGTTTTAATGGTCATCATGATTTTATTTTGTTGCACTCAGTTTGAATGGAGATCTAAACCCTGGGATTGAAGTTATATGATAATGGTGTGGTGTTACTTCGATTTCATGTTAAAAGGGTTGTGCACATTGTTTAAAGTTTGAAGTTTAAAGGTTGGGACATGGTCTCCCTAGCAAGTGTTGACATATATTACATTGGAGTTTTAAACGTTGGTGCATATGTAAAGTTTGAAAACATAGGAAAGTGGTGGTATATCCAAATTTCATTGAATTGTTATGGAATTAGTGGGTTATGTGTTGTATGGTTAGCTCGCTCGTATTGGCTATGGTTGAAGGAGTAAGTGTGGATACAATGTGCAATAATTTCACGTCGCTCTAAACTACCTTGAGGTTCGCCACCCTTGCTATTTTTCATTTGGTCATTTTTGTTGGTTGTTGTTGCCGCTGTTTTGCTCAATCATGGAAGAAGTGTTTGGATTTGTCGATTTTCCTTGGAATTTTTGCACCTAGGTATGAGGGTTCTTGTTTCTCCATCCATGAATTCTTGCTCTGCTCATTAATTAAATCAAAAGTTGGCTCTTGCATTTGCTTATTGGTTGTGATTTTCCAAGGTTTATGGAATATGGGTCTTTTGACTATGTATTGGATGAAGTTGGTCTTTGTGGTATATGCAAGAGAATTCACATTTGAACAATGTGTGAATGTTTCTCATTGTTGATGTAATTGTGGTTGCTCTGTTTCTTTACTTGTGGGGAAGTATTTCGGGTCTCCCTCATCTCTAGATTTTTGTTGTTTCTTGCATTTCTGATACAAAATGGTGTCATTACTCACAACCTTTGGATTATACTTAGACTCTACCTGTCAATTATTTATATGGATATCTTGGATATTTTTCTCGTTTCCTTCATAAAGGGTTTGTGAATAATACTGTGGAAACTTAAGGTGGTAATAAGACTGTTGAAATATTCTTTTGGCTAAACCCTCGAAGTGTTTTCTTGCTTTCTCTCCCATACCTCATTGTTGTAGATGAATGGTATATTAAACCCTATATTTGAATAATTATGTAAGGGTTTCTAACCCAACATCTAACAGAGGCATTGTTCGCATCTCCTTTGTCATGAGTTTTTTTTCAATTTGTTACTTAAGAGTTAATATTAAGTCCACTTATTTTTAAAAGATAGTTTGTTATGTGGCAGTATTGTGGTGATGAAAGCATTGTAATAATGGTGTTTAAGAGATATGACCTGCTTTGTTAGCATGCTTGAGGTGGTCAATTTTTATATGGATAGAATACCTCTGTGGATGAATTATATATGTGTTGAATGATTTATGCAAACATAAATAAGTGAGATCGGAAGA
>CBVK0100154392.1:0-28234 GCA_900067695.1 Picea abies
AGAGTGGAGTGAGATAGGAATTCATTTCAAACTCAGGTAATTTATCTCCTCCATCATCTCCTCTGAGTTACCTGTCCCCTCCATTGTCTCCTACAAGCTCCTCATCCTCATCCATCATCAAGACTGTCATGGCTGGTCCAGCTCCTTTGACCAGAATGGAACAAATTTTGGCAAATAGATATGCCCCTCTTGTCTTGCCAAACCCCTTGTCTGCCATGCCAACTGGTGATTACCAGAAATACATGGCGAAATTCACAAGAGCAGGGGAGTACATAGCGGAAGAACACATTGAGGCATTTTACACCTATGCAGAAAACATAAATATCTTAGAGGAGGATGTTTGGACAAGATTCTTCGTCCAGAGTCTGGATGGTCAAGCTCGGAAATGGTTCAAGGAGTTGCCAGGCAATTCTATCACAGAAATTGAACAACTGGATGCAGCATTCTTGAAGCATTGGGGAATTGAACAACTGGATGCAGCATTCTTGAAGCATTGGGGAGAGAGAAGAGACCTGTTGTATTACATTACAGAATTTGGAAATCTGAAGAGGCGAGATGGTGAATTAGTTTCAGACTTTATTAAAATATTCAACAAGATGTTTGGTAAGATCCCGACAGAGATCAAACCAAGTGATGCATCAGCAAAAATCACGTTTTCTGCGGCCTTTGATGCAGAATTCTGTCTTATCCTTAGAGAAAGACGATCATCCACACTCGCTTTAATGCAAGATGATGCTCTTGAAGTTGAATAGAATATCACAGCCTCTCAGAAGCTTAAAGGGAGGGATGAAAAGAAGAAATCTGCTGACGACTCTTCCTCTTCTTCTAATAGCCAAATGGAGAAAATGGCAAAAATGTTGGATAGCCTAACATCAGAAATGTCAAAGATAAAAGTCCAAAACCAGCCACCAGCAAAAGCAAGAGATTCAAATACTTTCTCCCCTCGAAATCCAAATGCCTTTCCCTATAGGCGAAACAATCCACAAACTCAGATTCTGCAAAGAGATAGGAATGAAGATCAGAGGATAAAAGTACCTCTTCAGAATGTAGTAATGGACGAGGGAAATGATGAAGGTCAAGATGATGGTGAAGGAGACATTCATTGTGTTGGAGATGAGAGAGGGACATCTTATCTCACTCAACAAGATTACGAACAATCATTAATGACTGAAGAAGCAGAAGATGATCTCCTCAGTGATGGCATCTTTACAGCAGAGGATAAGAATAGATACAACCTTCGATCTAAGTCTAAGGCTGATCAAGCAGATGCATCAGCTTCTCCTGCAGAGACTACTGCTCCTGTCAAACAAAAAGACCATTCATCAGAAGATCAGCCAGCAAAGTCTTCAAAGGAGAAATCATCAGCTCCTCCCAATAAGGTTGTTGTCCCTGTCAATCAAAAAGACCATTCATCATAAGATCAGCCAGCAAATTCTTCAAAGGAGAAAGCATCAACTCCTCCCAAGAAGATTGTTGTCCCTGTCGGCCAGCAAACTCCAGAGAGTCAGCCTCCTATCGAACAACAGAAGAATAATGAAGCCCCTTCCAGTCAGATAAAGATTTCTGATAAAACTACTGATAAGATTCGCTATTCCTTTAATTTCGAGGCTGAATTACAGAAGATTAAGATTCCAATTCCCCTTGTTGAGATGATGAAAAATGAGATGTTTAAAAGAGATATCCTCAAAACTTTAGATCCTCAGTCAGTATCTCAATCTGCTGATATCCTCAACATTTATGATGACAAACCTACCATAACTCTGGACCCCATGGTAGAAGACAGGGATGAAATTTGTCCTCCATTCTATATCTCTTTAAACATCCATGAAAAGACGCTGCATAATTGTCTGTTAGACTCCGGTACCTCACACAACTTGATGCCCAAAGCTGTCATGGATGAGCTTGGATTGGAGATCACCAAGCCTTACCATGACCTCTTCTCCTTTGATTCTCGAAAAGTCAAATGCCTTGGGATGATTAAGGATTTGGCTGTGACCTTGACCCAAGCGTCAATGAAAACAATGGTAATGGACATAGTGGTGGCTGACATACCTCCAAAATTCAGATGTCTTTTATCGAGATCATGGATGAAGAGGCTAGGTGGCACTCTCCAGATGGATCTTTCCTATGCGACTATCCCCGTTTTCGGAGGGGTGAACAGAAGACTTTACAGGGAGTCTCAATTAGCATATGTGATCAGTGATGAGAAGAACCCATCAAATCATTCTATTTATGCAGTAGACACAGATATGGGATCTTGCATCTTGCAATTTGATGACTCATTGTCTGACACATTGCTGCTCAGAAAACCATCAGATCAGACCACAGTTCAGCCCACAGAGATAGTAGAGGATGATCTCTGGACCATGTTTTTTGATGGTGCTTGCACCAAAGAGTCAGCTGGAGTAGGAATAGTATTCATTTCTCCCTCAAAGAAAACTTCTCACCTATCTTTCAAACTTGACTTTAAGGTGACAAATAATATCGCCGAATATGAAGCATTACTTTTAGGGCTGAACGCAGCAAACGAGAAGGGCATTAGAAAATTGCAGGTGTTCGGTGACGCAGATTTGATCATCCAGCAAGTTAATAAGTCTTTTCAAGCCAAGCATGTAAGGCTGAAAGCATACCGGGATAAAGTCTTGGAAGCAATTAAAAGTTTTGCAGATTTCAAAATCACATTTGTGCCTCGAGCCATAAATGAATTGGCCGATTCAATGGCTGTATCAGCATGTGAATTCATTCCTCCTTTGCCTCACAAATTGTCTTACGAAATTCAAGTTAGACATAGGCCTTCTCTTCCTGACAATGTGAAATTTTGAAAAGTTTTTGAGGATGATGCTGAACTCACCCAATTCCTTGCAGTGATTGATGAGTTCACAGAGTTGCAGATTGATCAGGAGAACGAACATGATGATGAGGTTGAACAGCCGAAGCTCAAGAGCAAAATTGCAGCTCACGAGATAGTGCAGTTGTCCACAAATAGAATTCCTAAAGGCTTGGTCCCTTTAGAGAGGCTCTTCGACAACAACGATGTGGTTGTCAAATTGCAAAGTGCAGAAAAAGAATCAGATGTTTTCAAATATAACGTGGCCAGTCAGCAAGACCCCAGATACATCAACTTGGCCTCCCATTTGTCTGACAAACAAAAGGATGATTGCGATAAATTGCTGAAGGAATTTTCAGACATCTTTGCTTGGCAGTATGATGATCTGAAAACCTTCGACACAGAAGTGATTCAACACAAAATTTCCTTGAATAAAGATACTAAACCATTCTGTCAAAAGCTAAGATCATTCAATCCTCTGCTGCTGCCCACGATGGAGAAAGAAATTAGGAAACTGCTGGATGCTCGTATCATCATCCCTCTTAGGTATTCAGAGTGGATTGCTAATCTTGTGCCAGTCAGGAAGAAGAACGGAGAAATCAGACTCTGCGTTGACTTCAGAAATCTGAACAAATGTTCCAAAAAAGACAATTACCCTCTGCCTAAGATGGAGCATATGTTGCAGAAGGTGTCAGGATCGAAGGTAATGTCCTTTATCGATGGATTCTCCGGGTACAATCAGATTGTTGTCCACCCGGAAGACAAAGAAAAAACTGCCTTTACCACTCCATGGGGCACGTTCATGTACGAAAAGATGTCCTTCGGCCTGATGAATGCAGAGGCGATGTTCCAAAGAGCAATGGACATTGCTTTCATCGGTGAGAAATATAATTTTGTCCTAATTTATCTCGATGATATCACTGTCTTCTCGAGCAGCCACGAACTTCATCTGCATCATTTGAGGAGGACATTTCTGAAATGTCAGAGGTATGGTATCTCTCTTAATCCAAAAAAGTCTAATTTTGCATTTAAAGAGGGAAAACTACTCGGGCATATTGTTTCTGAGGATGGGATTAAGATCGATCCAAAGAGGGTAGATGCAATTAGAAATCTGTCCCTTCCAAGATCGAAGAAAGACATTCAGTCTTTTCTTGGAACCATTAATTTTGTCAGAAGATTCATAGGGAATTTTGCTGAACTCACAAAACATATTACTGCTATGTTGAGGAAAGACTCTGAGATAAAGTGGACCAAAGCAGCAAGACAGTCCTTCAACGACATCAAAGAGGCCATCACGACAACTCCTGTATTGATCAGCCCAGATTTTTCGAAGGTATTTTATATTTTTTCGTTTGCTTCCAATGACACGATCGCTGCAGTACTTTTGCAGAAGAATGCTGATGACCAGGAACAGCCAGTTGCCTTCTTTAGCAAGGTCTTGAGGGATGCTGAGATAAAGTATGAGTTGCTGGAAAAACAGGCCTATGTGCTTGTCAAATCACTGAAGGATTTCAGGGTCTACATTCTTCAGGCAAAGGTAATTGCTTTTGTCCCCTCTAGTTCAGTCAAAGATGTTCTTGTTCAACCTGACATTGATGGAAAAAGAAGTAAGTGGATAGCCAGGTTGATTGAGTTTGATGTCGAAATAAAACCAGCAAAGTTAGTGAAAGGCCAAGGTCTTGCCAAACTTCTAGCAGAAGAGAATTGCAAGCTGCTCGACATCAATCTGATGAGTATTGATGCAGAAAACGTTCCATATGCTGAGAACAATGAAGGTAAGGGGATGCAGGTTTCAGCTCATCTAGCTGAGTGAAAATGGTACAGCGATATCGTTCAGTTTTTACAGACTTTATCAGTCCCATCAGATTTGACAAAGACTCAGAGAAGGGCTTTAAAACTCAGGGCTGTAAATTTCTGCATCAATGACAATTTGTTGTTTTGGAAAAATCCCATTGGTTTGTTGTTGAGATGTGTAAATCAAGAGGAGGCAGCTAAGGTCATGAGTGAACTTCACAATAGTGAGTGCGAAGGACACCACTATTGGAAAACCACAACACATAAAATCTTGAGATCGGGTTACTATTGGCCTTCCTTATTTTCAGATGTATACAAATTTGTGAAAGCATGTGACAAATGTCAGAGATTTGAAGGTAAGAAACAACTGAAGTCCCTTCCTCTCAAACCTATAGCGGTCACAGGGCATTTCCAGCAGTGGGGCCTGGACTTCATAGGTGAAATCCACCCGCCTTCTAGTGGACAGCATCGATGGATTCTGGTTGCCACCGATTACTTTACAAAGTGGATTGAGGCTATTCCCACCCGGAACGCCAATCACACAGTCATCATAAACTTTATGTAGGAGAATATATTCACCAGATTTGGCTATCCTAAAAAATTGGTCGCTGATAATGCTGCTGCGTTCAAAGATAAACACTTGGTGAAATTGTGTGAAGAGATGGGAATTCAGCTAGTACATTCCACAGCCTACTATCCGCAAGGGAATGGTCTAGCTGAGTCATCAAACAAAAGTTTGGTCATAATCATAAAGAAGCTTCTTGAGAAAAATGCCAGAGGTTGGGATTCCAAATTAAAATTCGCATTGTGGGCTGACAGGGTAACATGCAAAAAATCAATTGGTACATCTCCTTTCAAGATGGTATATGGTACTGAGGCCATATTTCCTGTTCATCTTGCATTACCAGTTGTGAAATTTTTATAGGAATCAGATGAGGAACCAAATGATCTGACTAGGAGGATTCATGATTTGGTACAGGTGCAGCAAGATAGAGAGCATCTCTTAGAAAAAGATGAACTACATCAGGAAACGATCAAGCGAAATTTTGACAAGAAAGTCAAATCAGATGTCTTCAAAACAGGGGATATGGTCTTAAAGTGGGATGCAGCAAAGCAGGAGAAATGGAAGCACGGAAAATTTGAGGCTCTTTGGTCAGGTCCTTTTGTCATAGCAAAGGTGCAGCAAAACAACACCTTCACTCTTCAAACTCTTTCAGGCGAGTCAGTTTCAGGGGGCCCTTTCAACGGGCGCTTCTTGAAGATCTATTTCTCATAAGGCTTCTTGTTAAGCCAGGTTCTTTTTGTACATATTTCTTTTTCAGTTTTCTTTTCTTTACTTTTGTCATTCAAATAACTCCATGCCCAATGGAACTAGAAACTTTCTTTTAGATCGCAATAAGGCTCCTGAGTCTAGCTAGGTTCTTGGTCACCTCACGGGGAGATGCCCATCCCAGTTGGAGCCAAATGTTAACTCACAAAATGAAACCGTCCTTTCGGCTGAGTTTTGGGTGGATATCATAGCTTTAGGTAGTATCTTCAAGTCTTTTTGAGTTTTTTACAGCTGAGGAAATTTTTGGTTTTGATGTGTCTCAGAAAATAATTGACCCATAAAAGTCTTTTCTTTCAAAATTGTAAATTTTTACTTTCCACAGCTAATGTGTTTGCAAAAGGTTCATTGTGCGCTGTGGAAAGTGTTCACTTTCAACAGCTAAAGAGATCGTTTCATCGGTTGGCGCACTGTTGAAAGTGTCAAATCTTAAAAGGTTTTTAAATCAGTTTTCGGGTGGTGTGCTATCAAAGGCACATGCTTTCAACAGCTAAGGAGGGTCTTCTACAAAGTGGCGCGTTGTTGAAAGTACTTACTTTCAACAGCTAACAGGGGTTCCTTCGCAGAGTCGCACGCTGTTGAAAGTGTCAAGTGAGCGTTTGGTCGAAGCGTTCTCCACGGGTTGTTGTTGTTCGAAGCGGGAATCACGTGTCGGTATCCACGTATGAAAAATAATGATAGTGTGATCACCCTACGTCATAGCAAATCCAGGACATGCGTTAATAGGAGTGGGAAATCATGGAAACTATATTGTGCATGTTAGATATGACTAGAATTCTGAATCGTTCCATAAACCACGCTCAACGTTCATCACAGTCGGAATGGCAAGTTCGTGTTTGGAGATGCAGGTACAGGAGAGGTATCGCCGACCTGACACCATCAAATCAAGCAGAGGTCCCGAATCACAAACCATTTACAACACACTGTCAAAGTTTTCATTTTGTTTAAAACAGAGCTGAAGCTCGGACTGCTTTCAACAGCGCCGAACCTCAGCTCGACCAGGCAGTTACAGGGTTTATAGTTGTCAAGTGTTTGAGCTCCAGAATGGCGAAAAAACGTAGCGGCGTTTTGCTCAAATGAGAATTTCATAATTTATCCTTTCTGGAATCACATCCAGAGGTTCAAAGATATTTTTCAAATGCTGGTTGCATGGAGTTCGCTGAAAGGTTACAAGTTGGGTCTCACCAGGCCATTGCTGAAGCCTTCGCCAAAACATTTGATGGCAACAAAGCTCGCATTGGCTCTGTAGAAATCAAGGTGGATGAGGTTGTCATTGCCGCTGCTATAGGATTTCCCAGAACTGGTCAAAAATGGTTTAAGACAACCGCTCCTAAGGATCTGGATTATAGGGTTTATTTGAAGGATGGATACAAACACAAAGCATGGACAAAAGGTATGCTCGTTTCATATCTGGATGAAGAGTGGCAGCATTTATTCAAAGGCATTCAACTATACATTACCTCAGAAGGGAGATACGACAAATTGATGATGTACCACTTTAAACTGATGGATCATTTTACAGGCAAAAACCCCATCAATTTGCCTTACTTCTTATACCACAGTTTGATTAAAGTCTGCAACAGAATTAGAGATCAACCTTTGAGCATTAAATCAACTCTCTGTCACCTAGGCCTCATTAAATTGATTCTTATGCAAGAATTAAAGCAACAAGGAAGGAGCTGGGAGCACTTCCTGTTCTGGGAAGGCTTTGAAACCCAGAACCAAACTGCAAATGAACAAATGGTAGGTGCAAGAAAGCCATTCTCTCCTCAGGGCAGCTCAAGAAGAAGAAGGGCCTTGTCAGAACCTTCAGAGGACAGGGCATCTATATTGAAGTCTCACAGTTGGAAAAGGAAGTTAAATTTCGAGCAGACTACAGAGCAGTCTATACAGCAGGATTTGGGACATCCTACACAACAAAGTATAGGGAAAAATATCTTAAATCTGCCATACTCAGATTCGGAATCTGAACATAAAGACCAGTGCCCTGCCAACAAGGGTTCTTAGCAGTCAACAGAATGTGCTCAGAACTATGAAACAGTAAAGCATACAGAGCAGGGAGAATCATCAACAAAACCCAGATCAAATAAAGCCCAGAGAATCAAACACCTCAAGGAGGTAATTGCTCAACAGGAAGTTCTGGAGCGAGTAATTAACGACAGGTATAAAACATTGTCTGATAACTTTGCAAAAACAAATGCAGCGTTTGAAAGGTTGGCCAAGGAGAGCGTTAAAGAGAAAAAGAGGAAGAAAAATCTCATTAACAACTGCAGCAGATTAAGATTGCTTGCCCGACACCTCAAGAAGAGAATCAGGGGATTGAAACAAAAGATGAAACAAAGGTCTCATACAGACCTGACAGTTCTTGCTCAGGTGGCAGTCAATATGCAAGGTGAGAAGTCAGATATTAATTGATCTTGGTTTGAAGTAAATTTTGAAGGCGAAAGCTCTTTTTGTACCCTATCGGGACTTTCAACAACGCCAGGCTATTATTTCATTACCCGTTAGCTGTTGAAAGTGATAGCTTTCAACAACTAACCCGTGAAAGTTTCAAACGGTTGCGCTGTTGAAAGCTGGGCAAGCAGATTTTGAGGACAAAATCGCAACAGTTTATTTCCAACTTGTTTTGAAGATATGCCAACGTATCAATGAACCATTAAATTGCATGCAAAGAGTTCAACCTCAGGGATTCGAGGAATTTTGGATACGCTTTCAAAAGCATATCCTAAAACTTAGCCATAAATATTGGGAAATGGAACAGTCATGCACAGGTGTCGTGCTACTTCACTACATTGCAGAGGCTGGAAGCTGGAGGAAGCAAATGGATTTTTGTATGCTAAAGACAATTCGAACACTCAGTTCTGTTATTGAAGACTTTAATTTCATAGTTGTTTAAGTAGAATAGAACTGTTTTTATTAAAGGATAGATCAATGTTTTTAGGATCTGTGTAACCATTTGTAAAAGACTATAAATACCTGTTTTGATATCAAACAATGGTTCGATTATGGACAGAGAAATACTCTTTTTTGTACTCAGACTTGCTATGCTAATACAGATCACAGGTTTCTTTCAGTTTTGGTTGTCATCTTTCCATCTTTCTTCTGCATTATTATCTGTGTTGTCAAGCTTTGAATGGCTGTTATCCCATTGTTTAGCTCATAGCCTGATAATAAGTCTATTGATTGTCTCTTAGACCCTGCTTTGCACTAGTTTAGTTACAATTTGTTCTCCATCCAGTTTTAAGTTACCTGCTGATTAATCAATCCTTGAAAGCACTGTCTATTTGTTTATCATTTTCATGTTTGAATGCTATAAACTGTATTGAGTTGTCCCATTGATCCACATTCACAAAATACAAAAACATTCGTTTCTTAAGTTACCAAGCACCTCTGGTCTGCAACCACAGAGGGTTTCTTGGAGTGATAACACACTCCAAAGGAGGAGGCCCCATCCCCCACCTTGCATTCACAACCACCGCCTCTTCTCTTGATGACCATTAGTTCATGAACATAAATTCTTCCAAGCCTCAACTTGGACAAAGGGGAGGCTTCACCTTCTCTCCAACATATAGGGCCACCCTCTTCTTCTCATCCAGGCCCAAGCCTGGAGCCTAAGAAAGAGTCTTCATCCACCTCCATCCCCAACTTTCAGCGTTGTCGGTGGGAGGGTGGTTGTATTGTAGAGGAGGAGATCCCTCCAAGTTGGGAAGTTTCAGAAGATGGAGAGAACAAACATTGTCTAGGCGAGGAGCACTTAGAAATCCTTTTTGACATCAAGCAACGGTAGGATGAGTGGGCGCAAGGATAGAGGATCATCAACCAGCTCTTGGATCTACTTTTGGAGGCCTTATCAGACACCCCAAGGTCTACAAGCTGCCTCAATTGCAAACATAAGTTTGTCCCAGCCTTCACGTCTAATGGATGCCCAGGTTCCCCTTTGGTTTAAAGCGGCCTACCCCAGACTCTATTTTCTATCAGTTATAGTTTTTAATTTTCTTTACAGTTATATATCTAGCATAGCAATGGAGGCTATGTATGTAGCACATTATAGGTTGGCTAGTTGGAATGATGTTCCAGTAGAAACGCTCAACGTTTTTTTGAATTTTGTAAACAATTCCACAGCCATGATATAATTATCATCGCTTGGAGCCACATGTCCCGGTTTCCCTTCTTTGGAAGGATAGGTGGCTTCCAAGCGACTTACAACTGAAAACTAATGAGATGATATAATATAATGATCCTCCTTTTATTTACGAAAAAAAAAACATATGAATGGATAATATGAAATATCCTCTTGGACCTACTTTCGCTACAAGGAAAAGTGGCCTTGGCATTTTTACCATGTACAAACCCTCTGCACACTCCCTTTTTCAAATACTAAACTCTTGAATACCTATAACAGTGCCCCTCATAATTGACAATTCCCTATATTCTATATGTCATGACCTCCTATGCCACAACTCCCATAGGATTTCACTTTCATTTACCAAATCCTAAACAGGATTGCCTTGCAACTTGTATAAAGTTCCATGTATAACCCCAATGACCACTACATTGTCTGGGTTGTCTTTCTCTAGACATAAAAGTAATTTCCCTCTCTAAACAATAATGGAAAAACCCTTGTCCTCCATAGATGATATTGAGAGAAAATTATTCTTCGAACCTATTATGCAAAGCACATCCTGGGTATCTAACAAACCACCTGACTCAACATGGAATATAATTGTTCCCTCTCCCTTCACTACATACATAACATCATGATAATGTTGTACATGAATATTTGAGTCCCTCTCCATCAGAATTATAAATAGCTCATGTGTGTATATCATGTGAGGATATGCACCACTATCCAAGAACCAAGAACTCTTGACAGCTATGTTGGTAGAAAGGTAAGAAACTAGTGAGTAATCCTTCTCAAAAATTATTGCAAACTCATCAAGATGTATCTTTGTTGATGTTGTTTTCTCCGTCTTTCATTTAACCTTCTTATTCTCATAACATTTAGATACATAATTTCCATTCTTGTGACATGAGGAACACTTGATTTTACTCAATTCCTTATTCTTCCTTGGTTGTGATGATCCTCCATCATTGTTACCCTTCTTTATAGAACTCTTTCCTTTTCCCTTCCTTTTCTTCTAAACAAGAGAGAGGTTATCATCATTACTTCCCTTTTTTTTTTTTAGGATTCTCTAAAGTCTCTTTCTGGACACAACCATCACAAAGTCTCTACCAATATGCAATATGTTCCTGAGTGCAGACTCCCTTGAAAAATAGTTCCCATGACTTGGGAAGACCATTCAATGCCAAATTCATGATTTATGAGTCCTCCATTTTCTCCCCTATGTCTACAAGTTGATCATGCACTTGCATGATCCTTGTGAAATATCTAGTAACATTTTAAATCTATACATATACCCCAATATTAATTTATTCCTTAATACCATCTTCCATTCATGTTAGTGCTCTGGAATAACCCTATTAAGGAATATAAAATATCTTTGGTCATCTTATTCTAATATAGGTTAGGAATTAGGTGATCCTTCATCAAATCCAAGATGACCCTCTGTGCTTTGATCACCTTCTTGTGAGATGCCAAAGATTCCAGATCTGTTGGTGGAGAAACTAGTTTGTCCACTAGCTCCCAAAGGTCATACTCCTTTAATCACAAAGTCACTCTTGATTTCCAATATAGGATGTTGGATGTTCCATCCAATATGTCGTCAACCCTTACAGGTGCTAATTCCATCCCTTAGACTTGATACACTACCTTGGAAATAATTAGTTTCTAAAGTTTCCCTTATATTGACCTATATGTGCATGTCGCCACTAGAACCCGCATATGTACATGAACTTCCTTACTAGAACCCACATATATAAGAAATTTTTCTTACTACTTGATCCGGATTTAGGAGAAGAACAAATTGATTAACAAACTGAATAAAATAAACAAATATATTTGGTGAACAATATCTTCTATTGAATAAATGAGATAGGTTGAAACTGTAAAACAATAGAACTAAAATACTTGCTTGAATGGTGGTATCTAAATATGAGAAGAGATGTGGCTTCTACGCGCATTCGTCTGAGCATAATGATTAAATTGAGGCTCCATAGGCCTTTTTTATATTACTCATGAATGTCAAAAGCCTAGACATCCAAAAACCTAACCCTAGGAGATGAAACAATGAAAGTTATGTGGGCCCCTATGGGTAAGTTGGTACCTCAACTTCTCAGGTTCATAACTTTTTCATACGAACTACGTTTTAGGTGCATGATATCCTATTGGAAAGGTATTTTAGAGAAATACACATTACGTCGTCAAACTTTGACTCCATCTATAGTTTGACTCCGGTGATCCAAAAAAAAATGTTAATGGCCCCAAAATGACCCTCGAAGTACAACAAGATGCGTTGACATGAAAAAATACAAAACATGTTAGCTGGATTAGATGGGATGTCACTAGTATCCACCTAGAAGTTTTGTAGGGGTTTAGAAAACTCCAAAAGTGTAGAACCCATAATTATAAATAAGTACAGAAGAACATGATGAACTAAAAAATGACAAGAGGAGCCAGTTTGAATAGGAGGGTGGCCACCAATATCCACTTGGATAAATACTCCCCCCTTAGGAAGAAATGGTCTCCATTGTGTTGATTTCCCCCATCAGGTGAGAAAAATTATGCTGGATTTGGCCCCGGGTGAGTGACCTGACTTGGTGTAGGCGTTTCCCTACCTTGACAACCCGCTAAAGTTGGATCCTCTATTATTGAGTTCCCTTTACCTATGTGTCCACTATCTGATCAACGGATTCTTTTTCCATGGACTTGAAGTTGAGATCTATGTGTGTAATTTGTTTTGTGATCTTTGAGGTGTCCAACATTGGGGGAAAATATGGCCAACAAAGGTCCACATTGAACATTAGGTGCAAGCCAATGAATGGTGGAGTTTTGAGCTCCAAATCATTGTTATCCATAGCCTTGGTGATGGTGTAAGACCCATAATGAAGTGGCAAGAGGTTATGATGGGGCCCTGTAATACACTACTTTATCAAGTGTAACTAGACCTTATCTCCATCATGAAACTGATGAGGTACCTTGTGTTGATCATGGCACTACTTTTACTTAGCATTGGATTTCTAAAAAATATCCTGGACCTATTGGTCGATGTGTTGAATCCTCTAAATGAATCTAGTGGCTTTGTCGCTCTCGTACTAAATATGGGAAGAGTCTTTCTATTTGGTTTCCATAGGGAGTGAAACATCAATGGGACACAAGTGTTGGAATCCCAGTCCCACCTGAAATGGTCTATGGACGATGGAGCTATGGAGATCCATTTTATACCTATGTTGAACATAGGGGAGGCTCTCATCCCATGTACGTGGTTTCTTAGAGTTCTACATGTGCAGGATTTGCACAATCATCTGATTTACAACCCCTGTCTAGTCATCTATTTGAGGGTGGAAAGTAGTGGGTTTAGTGAGCTTGGTGTCCAAAAGTGGCCAGAGACTTGACCAAAATGTGCTAAGGAACCTACCATCCCAATCAAAGATGATGGTCTGTGGTATCCCAAAATGGAGCCACACTCATTTGAAGAATATTTTGGTAGTATCTGTCATTGTGTTGTTATTATTCCAAGCTGTGAGGATGGACATCTTCGAAATTTGATCACCAACCACAAATAAACAATCATTATCGTTCTTGGTTGACAGAAGGACAGACATGTAATCCATCGAGATGGACTCCTAAGGCTTGTCTCAGTTAGGAAGAGGGGTGTATAAGCGTTTCTTCTTGATGTATGGATTTGCAATGGAAAAAGAAGTGCAAGATATTCAATCTAATTGCTGACGTCCTGTCGAAGTTTTGGCCAATAAAAATGTGTATGGAAAATGACTAGAGTTTTCTCCATGCCAAAATGTCCTGCCACCTGACTCTAGTGGGATTCCAAAATCAAATTTTCACGCTCGCTTGCAGGTACATAGAGATGGCCCAGATGGAATAACATCTTATCCTGAATGTGAAAATCGGTGACATTTACACCTATACCCAAGAGTTGATAGGTCATGGAATAATAGTGAGTGCATCCATGGGAGGCCGACTGAGGTAGTCTGTGACATGATTTGTTCTCCATGTATTATACTTGATGTTGATATGGAACTGTTGTAGGTAGGTGGACCACATCTTATGGCAGTCGTTTTGCAACTTCCCCTGTGTCTGTATGAACTGTAGAGGCTTGTGATTAATGTGGATGATCGTCTCCTTTCCCAGAATGTAATGTTTCCATTGATAACATTCATGTACAATGGAATGCATTTCCTTACCATAGGTGGGGTATTTCTAGACAGTATCTAAGAGTGTCTTACTATGGTATTCCACCGAATGAACATGGTGAGTGAGAACTACAACTACATCATAATCATATTCATTAGTCTCAATCTTGAATGATTGTTGCAGATCAGACAATGAGAGAACCCAAGATGAGCACAAGAGATGATTAAGATCATCAAATGATCGTTGTTTTTCCTTCCCCCACATGAAATTTTCCCTACAACCATCGTTCATCACGTGGTTGAGGGCCCATGCAATAAGGGAGAATATCAACATGAACCGTTGGTATAAATTGGCCAGTCCCAAAAAGATCTGAAGCTCGGTTAGTGTGCTTGGGGATAACCAGTCTTATATGACTTGGATCTTAGCAGGATCAACATGTACCCCATTCTCATCAACAATCTATCCCAAGTATTTGACCCTGTTCATGTGAAAGGAATATTATTCCATGTTGGAATATAAATTTTGTTGTCACAAAGTGCTCAAAACCTATTGAATATGTCGCATGTGCTCCTCCCGAGTTATGTTGAATATGAGGATGTCATCCAAATATACCACAACAAAATAATTTGTGACAAGTATCACTAAATCATCCATCAACCACATGAAAGTGGTTGGAACATTTGTTAGGCCAAAGGGCATGACCAACCATTCGAAGAAACCTTCTTTATATTTGAAAGATGTCTTCCAGACATGAGTTGGTTTTATGGGAACCTAGTGGTAACCAAAATTTATGTTAATCTTGTTGAATAAATTTTCCCCCTTGAGTTGGTCCAAAAGATTGTTAATCCTGGGAATTGGGTATCGGTTTCTAACTGTGATTTTTTTTAATGCTTTGTAATCAATGTAAAGTCACCAGGTTCCATCCTTCTTCTACATGAGTACAATCGGGCTTCCGTAAGGGGCAGAGTTGGGTCTGATGTGCATCTTTTGAAGAATATCTTGGATCTAACACTTGATTTCGTCATTTTCCATCAGTGAGCAATGATAGACTGGTCCATTAGGAAGAGGTGCACCGGGGGTTAGATCAATTGGATTCTTGACTTGGAAGTGCGTTTGATGCTGGAGCATCGTTGGAAAGTGCACAGAGGCGGGACTACTCTACACATGAGAGTTCTTCTAGAACTTCTGTGTGGGCAGTTGCAATCGATTTCAAAATCCTCCTCCACTCAACATCGAAAATTCACCTTTAGAGGCATGCTGGAACCGGTGTCGAATTTTACCCTTTGAGGCAAAGTTTTGAAATTGTAAATAGAGAAGGAGTTTTCACTTCGGCTCTGGAATGTCACTAAACTAAGATGGCGTAGGATGAATGTTAGAGTAGGGAAGTATCCATGGGAAACCCTAGAAACATTTTTGAGTTATGTAGAAGCTGGTACAACTAGTTCGAGCGGGCGATAATATAGAGAGAAATATGTTGTAAGAGAAAAACTGTGAGTTAGTAGGAAATCTCAGTGTTTTTGAGTTAATGTAAGTTTGAATTTATTCTATAGCCATTGGGAACTTGTGAATATAAAATAATGGAAAATTGATCCAAATGTATGGTGTGTGGACTGTGTGCATTTTCTTGTCATTTCTGTTTACATGAACAAGTGGATGGAACTATGAGTTTCTTTTTCAGTTTCAATTGTTTCTCTTCATTGAAGCTCTAGAAGGTGTGGATCGACCAAGGAGAGAACATTAGGAGATCGGGAGGAATCTCTCTTTGAGAAACCCCTTGGATCTGAGCTATGGGAATCCCTTAGACGCAAGGAGTGCGCGGGAATTTGAGGCCTACACAAGGTGAAGCTCAAGAGGGATAATGCTTCAGAAAGTGTTATCAAGATCCAGGAACACATTCTCTGGAAGGAATGAAGACCGAGTCTTTGAAGACTTAGAAAATCTTCTAAGTCTGAAGTGAGTAAAAGATCAGAAGGAAGAACACCATCGAGCGTTGGATCGCAGTAGGAGCACAGACTTTAAAACTGTGTAGATCCAAGAGAGGAGGTCTCAAAGATATGAATGGATGGTGGGGAAATCTCGAGGAGAGTCATGAAATACCACAAGCCATTGGATCAATTGGATTTGTGAGGAGTTCAGTGACAGGGAAGAGATCCGACCATAGATCCGGAGGTCATTATGAGTCATTGATCAAGTGCCTTGAGTTTTCGGCATTTCAGCATTTTTGGTATTTTGGAAACCGGGGGTTCGAAAGACAGAGGAGCGGGACCCTTGCATTGCGATTCCCCGAATCGTGAAACCTCAAAAGAGTGAACACCAAGACTTTTCAGTGGTTCGATATTTAGGCAACCAGGGGTTCGAAAGACAGAGAAGCAGGACACTTGCATTGCGATTCTTCGAATCACGAAACCCCGAAAGAGTGAATGCCAAGGCATTTCGGTGGTTCATTATTTCAGCAACCGGGAGTTCGAAAGACAGAGGAGCAGGACCCTTGCATCACGATTCCCTGAATCATGAAACCCCGAAAGAGTGAATGCCAATACTTTTTGGTGGTTCGGTATTTCGGCAACCGGGGGTTCGAAAGGCAGAGGAGTAGGACCCTTGCATCGTGATTCCCTAAATCGTGAAACCCCAAAAGAGAGAATGCCAAGACATTTCGGTATTTTGGCAACCGAGATTTCCAAGGAGTAGAGATATCCCTTGCCCCTAGGTTTCGTGAAACGCAAAGACCCGAAAGAATAGGCGTTGGGACATTTCGGCATTTTGGCAACCGAAGATCCCAAAGAGTAGGGATATCCCTTGCATTCATATTTCGTGAAACATGAAAACCCAAAGTAATAGGCGCTGAGACATTTCGACATTTCGACAACCAAGGGTCCGAAGGTGCTTGAATTGCGAAGTCCCAATCCCTGATAAACACCCTTTTTGTCTTAGCGTAAGGTCACGGCTCTTTGTCGTGTGCTGTGGGAGCTCAAGCTTGGTGGTTTGAAAATCCAAACAAGCATTAGTGAGGGACCTGTGTTTTCATTCGAAGGGTTCCGGTTTGGAACCAGAAGATCCATTTCGGCTCCCAAACCAGAAGATCCTAACTGGGAGTTCGCATAGCCATGAGGAGGGATAGTCAGTCTACATCAGGTGGTATCAGAGCCCAAGGTTTTTTTTCTGTAGACTTCAGGTGAAGGAGTCAACATAATGCCGCCAAGAAGATGAGAACCGCCTTTAGCCAACCATGTTGTAGAAAGGGAGATGCGATAGCTTTGCGCTTGATTGGAAACAATGGAAGCAACACAGAGAAGAGCACCTAACGTTGGGGATGTCAGTGATGCAGAAAGTTAAGAGGTTGAGGTTGAAGAAGCTACAAGAGAGGAAGTTGTAGAAGAACGTTTGTTGAGAGTAGTTTCCAGATTCAGAGGCAGAGCTAAGATAGAGGTCCCCATGTATGAGGGAAATCTAGATGATGAAGAACTGTTGGACTAGATAAGGTCCATGGACAAACACTTCGACTATGAAGATGTCGATGAGGAGAAGAAGGTGAAGCAGGAAGTCACCAGACTAAAAGGGCATGCAACACTGTGGTGGGACGAACTGCAGGCTGAGAGGAGAAGTAAGGGAAAACAAAGGATAAAGAGTTTGGATAGGATGGTATCCAAATTGAAGGCTAAGTTCATACCCAAAGACTACCAGATCAATCTATTCAGGAAGCTACAGAACCTGAGACAAAAAGGGATGACAGTCAAGGAGTACACCGAGGAGTTCTACAGGCTGAACATCAGAACTGGAAAACGGGAGAGAGATGAAGAGAAAGTCACCATATATATAAATGGCTTTAGATATGAGATCTAGGATGATCTTAGCATGGTGTTAGTCAAGACTATGGAAGATGCTTATCAGTTTGCATTGAAGGCAGAGGAGAAGCTGGCCAGAAAACAGAACCAACGAGGAAGACGTAAAAGCTGAGTCCCAAGAAAAAGCAAGGGATTTAACTATGACAGAGCACATCAGTATAGGGACAAGGCTAAGAAACCACACAATCACTCAGAATGAGGAGGAAGTTCACAAGGGAGACAAAGTGGTGGAAGAAACTCTTCTAGAGGAAGAGGCAAAGGAGGAGTAAGATGTTATGCCTATGGAAAGACTGGACACATGTCTTGGGAATTTCCCAAGAAGAAGAAGGAAGGAGGAGAAGCTCACATTTAAAAAGCACAATGAAGAGATTATGAGGCAGAAGGAGCAGAGGATGGAGTATCCCTGATGTTGAGAAAAGTCCTCTTAAAACTAGAGGCAGAAATTGAAAATCCAGTGCAGAGAAATAGTCTCTTTAGGATAGCTTGCAAGACTAAGGATAAAGTATGCAAGGTGATCATTGACAGTGGGAGTACTGACAACCTAGTATCCACAGATATGGTGGATAAATTGGAGCTAAAGACAACTGCACATCCAAGGCCATACAAAGTCTCATGGTTGCAAAAAGGACACCAGGTAATGATCACTAAATAATTCTTGGTTTAAATTAAAATAGGAGGATATAAAGATGAAATCCTATGTGATGTAATTATCATGGATGTATGCCACATTTTTTTGGGAAGACCATGGCAGTTTGACAGAAATGTCATCCATGATGGAAGGAAAAACAAATATACATTGGAGAAGAATGGTAGGATGCATATGTTGTTGCCAATGGAGGAGAAGAGAGCGAAAGAGGAAGCCAACACAAGAATACTTCTCATGAGTGGGAAGGAACTCCCGAAAGAATTCAAGGAAGAACATGAGATGCAACTCATTGTGGTGAGGAAGCCCATAGTCATCCTTACAAGTACATAAATGGATGATTTGCCTGAAGAAGTTTAGGAGCTGTTGGATAATTTTGATGATATAGTGGTGGATGAGATGCTAAACTCATTGCCACCCATTAGGACTATTAGTCATCATATCGACTTGATACCAGGAGCAAGACTGCTGAACAGAGCAACGTACATATTAACACCTCAAGAAAATGAGGACGTGAAGAACCAAGTCCAAGAATTGTTGGATAAGGGTTTGGTCAGAGAAAGTTTGAGCCCATGCGCAGTACAAACTGTGTTACTCCCAGAGAAATATGGAGGATGGAGAATGTGCATAGACTCGAGAGCCATCAAAAAGATCACCATCAGGTACAGATTCCCTTTACCTAGAATGAATGATTTAATGGATTGCTTAAGTGGAGCAAATTTCTTTTCTAAGATAGATCTGAAAAGTGGATATCACCAGATCGGGAGAAGAGAGGGTGATGAGTGGAAAACAACCTTTAAGATGAATGAAGGTTTGTATGAGTGGATGGTTATGCCATTTGTCTTGATGAATGCCCTGAGAACTTTTATGAGGCTAATCAATGAAATTCTAAAGGATTTCATTGGCAAGTTAGTGGTTGTATATCTGGACGATATATTGATCTTTAACAGGACTAAGCAGAAGCATTTGAGGCACCTAACTCTACTAATGAGGAGGCTATAGTAGGAGAAACTGCTGATAAATTTGAAGAAGTCCTCTTTTATGAAGACATAACTCATTTATTTGGGTTTTGTGATCTCTTCGAATGAAATGAAGATGGATCCAGAGAAGGTGAAAGCAATCAGAGAATGGTTGTCACCAAGGAACATGTTCAAGGTAAGGAGTTTTCATGGTTTAGCAAGTTTCTATAGGAAGTTCATTAGAGACTTTAGTGGAATTTGTGCACCCATGATGGATACAGTAAATAAGTGGCACAAGTCTTTTAAATGGATAGAGGAGGCTGAAAGGAGCTTCAATATACTGAAGGAGAAGATAACAAAACAAACAATTTTGGTCTTGCCAAATTTGGGGAAGACATTTAAGGTAAGATGTGATGCAAGTGAAGTTGCAATAGGAGTAGTTCTGAGTCAGGACAATTGACCTGTTGCCTATTTTAGCAAGAATCTGAATGAGACTAAGAGGAAATACTCCACATATGACAAGAAGTTCTATGCCACAATTCAAGCTTTTAAGAAATGGAGACATTATCTAGTCCCACAAGAGTTTGTCTTGTACAATGATAACCAAGCTTTACAATTCATAACTCGACAAGAAAAACTGAATTAGAGGCATGCAAAATGGGTTGAATTTATGAAAAATTTTAATTTTTTCATAAAACATATTGTTGGGAATGATAATAAGGTTGTTGATGTGTTAAGAAGGAGATGTTTGATCATGCAGGAATTTCAGGTGAAGACCTTGGGGTTTGAACACCTTAAGGATATGTATTGTGACGATACAGATTTCAAGGAGGCCTACGAAGCATGTACAAGCTCAGTACTGAGAGATAGAAGTCAATGGACATAATATATGGTTCAGGAAGGATTGTTGTTTAGAGGAAATAAATTGTGCATACCAAGATGCTCAATGAGGGATAATCTTCTGAAGGAGAAGCATAGTGGAGGATTGGATGGACATTTCAGCCATGATAAAATGTTTGCACAGTTGAGAAGTTCATACTATTGGCCAGGTATGAGAACATAAGTGATAAATTTTGTGAACAGATGTAGGATATGTCAACATGCAAAGGGGAAAACACAAAACATTGGACTGTATCAACCATTGCCAATACCAGAGACGCCTTGGGATGTAATAAGCATGGATTTTGTGTTGGGATTGCCAAGAACACAAAGGGGATTCAATTCCATATTTTTGGTGGTGTATAGGTTATCAAAGATGGCACATTTCATCCCATGCCATAGGACCAGTGATGCAACACATGTTGCAAATCTATGTTTTAGAGAAGTTGTGAGACTTCACGGTCTACCCAGGAGCATTGTCTCAGATAGAGACACAAAATTTGTTGGTCACTTTTGGAGGACATTGTGGAAGAACATGGGGACACATTTGTCCTTCAACTCATCTTATCACCCTCAGACAGATGGGAAGGCTAAGGTGGTAAATAGAAGTTTGGGAAACTTATTGAGAAGCCTGGTTACTAAACACCATAACCAGTGGGATCAGATTCTACCACAAGCAGAATTTGCATACAATGACTCACCAACCAGGATCAGTAGAAGGAGCCCATTCCAAATACTATATGGAATGAAACCCAGGGGAGTGTCTGAGTTAGGGGACTTGGAACAGGTTGAGGTCAGGAGCACTGGAGCAGAGTATTTTTCTATGGATATGTAGAAACTCCATAGTCAGATCAAAGAACAATTACAGTTTTCTAACCAGAAATACAAGCATAGAGTTGATCAACATCACAGGGAACTTCAATTTGAAGTGGGGGATTAGGTTTTATCACATATCAGGAAGGAAAGGTTCCCTAGGGGAACATATAACAAATTGAAGATGAAAAAGATAGGACTTTATAAGATCTTGAGGAAGTTTGATGCAAAGGCCTATGAGATCAAGCTGCCAGATGGTGTGGACATTTCTCCCATATTCAAAGTTTCAGACCTATATCCTTACAAGAAAGATGACACAAAAGGGTCGGAAGCTCAAGAAAAAGTTCAGTGGGAGAAACAAATCCCTGTGGCAGAAAATCCACAGATGGAGAAAATTGTTGATCAGAGGATTGGCAAGAAGACCAGAAGGAAAACCTGTTTTGAGTATTTGGTCAAATGGAAAGGCCACCCAATTGAAGATGCCAGTTGGGAAACTGAAGCTACAATTAAGAAGAAGGGAAAATCAGTAGAGGATCTCATGGACAGGAGTCCATGAATTTTTTTCAAGGGGAGTATGATGCAGGAGCATCGTTGGCAAGTGCACAGAGGTGGGACCACTCTACATGTGAGAGTTCTTCCATAACTTATGCGTGGGTAGTTGCAATCGATTTCAGAATCCGCCTCCACTTAGTGCTGAAAATTCACCTTTAGAGGCACACTAGAACCGATGCCGAATTTTACCCTTTGAGGAAAAGTTTTGAAATTGTAAACAAAGCAGGAGTTTCCACTTCAGCTTTGGAATGCAACTAAACTAAGATGGCGTAGGGTGAATGTTAGAGTATGCAAGTAGCCAGGGGAAACCATAGATACTTTTTTGAGTTATGTAGAAGCTGGTTCAACTAGTTAGAGGGGGCGGTAATACAGAGACAACTGGAATACAGAGAGAAATTAGTTGTAAGAGAAAAAGTTGCGAGTTAGCAGGAAATATTAGCTTTTTTGAGTTACTGTAAGTCTAAATGTATTCTGTAGCCATTGGGCACTTGTGAATATAACATAATGGAAAATTTGTCCAAATGTATGGTGTGTGGATTGTGTGCATTTTCCTATCATTTCTATTTACATGAACAAGTGGATGGAACTGTGGGTTTCTTTCTCAGTTTCAATTGTTTCTCTTCATTGAAGCTCTATAAGGTGTGCATCGAGCAAGGAGAGAACATCAGGAGATCAGGAGGAATCTCTCTGTGAGAAACCCATTGGATCTGAGCTATTAGAATTCCTTAGACGTAAGGAGTGTGTAGGAATTCGAGGCCTACACAAGGCAAAGCTCAGGAGGGATAACACTTCAGAAAGTTTTATCAAGATCCAGGAACGCATTCCATAGAAGGAATGAACACCGAGTCTTCAAAGGCTTAGAAAATGTTCTAAGTCTGAAGTGAGTAAAATCTCAGAAGGAGGAACGTCGTCGAGCATTGGATCATGGTGGAGCATCCCGTGGACCATCCAATTTGAGGTAGGAGCACAAACTTATACACTGTGTAGATCTAGGAGAGGATTTCTCGAAGATTTGAATGGATGGTGAGGAACTCTCGAGGAGAGTCGCAAAATACCACAAGTCGTTGGATCAAGTGGAGTTGTGAGGAGGTCAGTGATGGGGAAGAGATCTGACCGTAGATCTGGAGGGCGTTGTGAGTCATTGATCAAGCACCTCAAGATTCTGGCATTTCGGCATTTTTGGTATTTTGACAACCGAGGGTTTGAAAGACAGAGGAGAGGGACCCTTGCATCGTGATTCCCCAAATTGCGAAACCCCAAAAGAGTGAATGCCAAGACTTTTCGATGGTTCGGTATTTCAGCAACCAGGGTTTCGAAAGACAGAGGAGCAGGACCCTTGCATCGCGATTCCTCGAATCGCGAAACCCTGAAAGAGTGAATGCTAAGGAATTTTGGTGGTTCGGTATTTTGGAAACCGAGGGTTTGAAAGACAGAGGAGCGAGACCCTTGCATCGCGATTCCATGAATCACAAAACCCTGAAAGAGTGAACACCAAGACTTTTCGGTGGTTTTGTATTTTGGCAACTGGGGGTTTGAGAGACAGAGGAGCGAGACCCTTGCATCACGATTCCCCGAATCGCGAAACCCTGAAAGAGAGAACGCCAACACATTTCGGTATTTTGGCAACCGATATTTCCAAAGAGTAGAGATACCACTTGCACCTAGGTTTCGCAAAACATGAAGACCCAAAAGTATAGGCGCTGGGACATTTCGGCATTTCAACAACCGGGGATCCCAAAGAGCAGGGATATCCCTTGCATTAGGATTTCATGAAACATGAAAACCCGAAGGAATAGGCACTGGGACATTTCGACATTTTGGCAATTGGGGGTATGAAGGACAAAGGGACGGGGCACTTGACTTGCGAAGTCTCGATCCCCGATAAGAACCCTTTTTGTCTTAACACAAGGTCACGACTCTTGGTCATGTGTTGTGGGAACTCAAGCTTGGCGCTTGGAAAAGCCAAACAGGCATTAGTGATGGACCTATGTGTTCATTCGAAGGGTTCTAGTTTTGAACCAGAAGATCCATTTCATCTCCCAAACTAGAAGATCCTAACCGGGAGGTCATGCAGCCCTGAGGAGGGATAGGGGGTCTGCATCAGCGTTGGTACCCCGATGGGTGACAAGAATATGTCTCTGTATTCTTCCACAATCTCATCCACTTGCTTCTGTTGCAAAGAGGGGTTTTGTGTAGAGGCCACAGATTTGGCAGTGACCTTCTAATTACTGTGAGCACGAATCACAAAGAATATGAACTTACCATTCTCTGAAATGACCTTCCTTCATTTCTTAGTAGAGATTAAATAAATATAGGTAGGCGATTCTACCTTTGGTATCTTGTACAATTATCTACCTAGAATAATAATAACACTGCAAGGTCTAGACTCATACATAGTATGACGCTTCAACAAATATGGTTGTCCTAAAATAACATCAGAAAATTCAATGGGAACAATATCACACAATACCTCACCTTTGAAGGGCTTGATTTTGTAGAGAATATGACATTGTTGGAAAACACATAGATCTCTTCCTTGGAAAATCCAACCAATGGTGTAGTGATATGGGTGTTGTGTTGGACTGTCTCTATTGACAATGAAATGAAGTGGATCCCCCCTTATCCGCATCTGTGAGTTGAGGAGGTTTTCCCCCTCCTCTATTTCTTCTAGATTGCTTGGATGAACTTTGGTGGTAGCGACAGTAGCACTGGGTTCATCATCAATAATATTCTTCCCTCCTTTTGGATTTGATTTAGAATCATAATCATCCTCTAACTTGTAATTCTTTAGATTGACCATGTGTGAATTCTTGGAGCGACATTCTTCAGTGTTGTGCCAAGGTATTTTATGGTATTCACACCATTTTCTTGTGTCCTTCTTTGTCTTCTCATTTCCCTTCTTGTATTGCATCTTAGACTGGTTTTCCTGAGAGTGGCCATCTTTGTTATATCCCTTTTTGTGTGGGTTGGGGCCACCTTTTATATGCTTCGACTGCAAGGGGTTTTCATATCCAAAATCTTTCCTCTTCTGCTTAATTTTCTTCTTGATTTTAAAAACATATCTGTAATTCATACCCAATGAGTCGATGTACAGAAAATCCATTTATTTTTGAATGTATATATGCAAAGAACCGTGGTATTTGAGCACTAGATGTCACTCAGAGTCTTTGATACCCAAATTGGTACATAGGGTATGGAAAATATTGTTGAAATATGGTATTGTCTGGGCCCTTTCTTGACACAAGGTGGTCCATCTAGTGAACTGGTCCTCATAGCTTCCAACAAGGTAGTATTGTTCTTTAATGGCATCCTGGAAGGAATCCCATGTAGGGGAAAACAAAAATATTACAGATTCCTCTATGGTTGTTTTCTTAGAGTAAGTATCCCACCAGTCCTTAACATGGGGGACAACCTTGAGGAGTGAAAAAGTAATATTTTCCCTATTGGAAAAATTATGGAACGAAAAATACCCTTCGAGCATATTCAACCATTTATCTACAAAATCTGCATTGATCAGTCCTTCAAATAATGGAATATCAAAATTTACCTGTACATTGAAAGTTGTTGCATGGCTTCTTGATGAAGATGCTTCTCATGTGGGCAATCGCTGAAGGATCTGTACAAAGTTGTCCATCATTATGTTACATTGCCACGTAAGGGATTCCTCGAGCAACATTTTAAAAGGATCTCTTGCTACATCATATTTATTTTCATCTCCCATGGTTTCTTTTTGGGCTTGACATGACTGATCTTATAATGGTTGATTGGTTCTATTCCCAACTTCTTGTACCCAGATCTTGTCGAGGACATCTACAAAGAAAATTGAATGAAGAGAATACTGATCTGATACCATTGATCCAGATTTAAAAGTGGAACAAACTGATTAATAGACTGCATACAATAAACACAGAGATATTACAAACAACACAAATATTTAGTGAACAGTATCTTCTATTGAATAAATGAAATAAGCTGAAAGTATAAAACTGCAGAACTGAAACACTTACTGGAATGGTGGTTGGTATCTCTATGAAGAGATGTGGATGCTACATCCATTTGTTTGAGTAGAATGATTATAATGAGGTTCCATAGGCCTTTTGTATATTACTCATGAATTCCAAAATCCTAGAGATCCAAAAACCTAACCCTACGAGATGAAACAACAAACATTATGTGGGCCCTTATGGGTAAATTGGTACCTCAACTTCCCGTAGTCATAAATTTTTCATACGACCTATGTTTTAGGAATGTGACATCCCATCTTAAAGGAATTTTAGAGAGATACTCATCACAACATCAAAATCTGACTCTATCTACAGCTTGACCGTGGTGAGCCAAAAAAACACTGTTAAGGGCCCCAAAATGTCCATCGAAGTACAAAAAGTTGTGTTGATATGAAAACATACAAAATAAGATAGTTGGATTATATGGGAGGCCACCAATATCCACCTAGAATATGTGTAGGGATTCATACAACCCCGAAAATGTAGAACCCACAATTACAATGAAGTATAGAAGAACATTCTAAACTAAAAAATGACAAGAGGAGACAGTTGGAATAGGTGGGTGGCCACCAATATCCACCTGGATCAGTGCTACCCATGTATATGCGACTGTATCCAAATATTTCCATGTATGTACATGTTTTTTCCTTAAGCAACCTATGAACAACCTCGTAAAACTGCAAAACCTTAGTTCTAGATCAGTATGGTTGTTTCCTTGAAATTTGTCCTTCAACTTCTGCCTACTGGTTATGGGTCTGCTAGGATCTCCTACAGATATGATATATCTAGTATCAATTTTTATGTATCTAACATTTGGATTCCCTTCAAATCATGCACTTTGATACCATGTTGAAAACCTCTTATTATGTCACCTAGGGATCTTGTTATCTAGTGATTTCCTTACTGCAAATTAGATTAGTGGCTCACAAAACAAAAAAAAATTGTTGAAATATCCAATTCAAAATAACAATAACAGAAGCAAAAATGGAAAAAACATCATGAACACATAAACACCAATATTTTTGGGTGGATACTCCTGGAATGCCCCGATACAAAAAAATAGTGCTTGGATGATTTAATTATGATAAAATTAGGGTTCTTGCAATATGGATAAAGCCCCACTCGCAGAAATAAAATTATAGACAATCCTAAAAATTTAGAGTTGTTGTATGAACCAAACCTACATGATTTTCAAGGTTTACATTACTTTCCTCAAGGTATCTTGTGTCTACGCCCGTGTCTCCATTGATTCCTACATATAGGACCTCAATTAATGTACGACAAGATCCATGAAGTGAACCTCTTTCCTATGGATTTCTTCTGATGAAACCCACTTGCGGTTACCTCTATTCTCTCTTCTTCTTGACCTAATCTCTATATGGGAGTGCTTCTCCACCTATCCATGATCTCCTTTAATTACAATCCTTTGTGATTCAACCCTGAAGTTCTATCAAGTGTCTTCTCCTTCACCATAGATTTACTTTTATAATCTTGAGTTAGAATCTAACCCTAATATCTAGAGTGATTGGTGGATGAGATTACTTCTCACCTCACTTAAGATCAATGGCTAAGATTAAATGTTGACTTTTAGCATTTCCTTAAATAACTCAATTATTTCAATCAATTTACTTTATTAAGTCCTTTAATTAAAGTAAATTCAAGGATATAAGGATTTGGATGATTTCCACATGTCTATACTCATAAACTTGTGCATAAAAACATGTATGATGCTACCATGAATCAACATCAAAAAATGACTCAAGAGAGGGATACTTATAAGGAATCCCTAGATCTTCATTGGTGGTATAAAAAGTAGATAGAAACATAGAATATTCACTACCAAGCTTAGTAGGAATAATATATATGAATCAATCTTCCAATAGATCTAATTCACATTCTATACACAAAAGTCTAGAAGTTTTTTGAATTTAGACATCTAATCTTCAATGCAAGGAAAATCATTTGGACTTAAAGTCATCAACTAATTTTCCAACAGGTGAGCTCGAATAATATTATGTTTACTAAACACAACTTCAACATTTTCCCAAGATTTATTGGAGGCATCACGTCCTTGAAGGTGAAATATTAAATAAGGACAGTTGGACATTTTGATTAGTCCATGGGAATTTTCATGCCTATTAATACATTTGGAATATTTTTCATCATCAGTGGGTTCTTATTCTTTTCCCAAAATAGTCCAATACATTCTTTTACTTATTAATAAATCCTTCATATAGGATTTCCATTGGATGTAGTTGGTGCTGATAAGAAAAAGTGTAAAATTCTAACCTTGTACAGTATCTACTGCAAACTGATATTCAGAAA